>WBMV01003750.1:1482176-1540189 GCA_013396655.1 Campylorhamphus procurvoides
GGGGGGCGGGTAAGAGAGGGGAAAAAAACTCCCATGAACCCAAACTTCAGTAGGACTAAAACGGCTTATACATATATATACACAGAGAGAGAGAAGGAAAAAAAAAGAAAACAAGTTTTCACTTCCCTCTTATCCAAAAAATTGTTGTTCCCGAATCTCAGGGCCCCTCCTCCCAACTGGCTAATTAGCAGGTCCGTGCCTCGCCCCACTCCACAGCAGAGCGACCGCAGAGAGCTTCTCTGCCCTCCAGCCCTCGCAGAAGAAGGATGCCCCACTGACTTCCAACTCCCCTCTTTATATCTTTGCTTACGTAAAGAAATGAGATGGAATACTTCCTTAGTTATGACCTTAGTTACCAGGAAGGTAAACCAAAACCACTACATCTCATTAACAACTTTTTAAATGAAACAAACTAACACCCCCAGCAGAAAGAAGAAAAATACCACATGAAATACTTAAACACACACAATTTTAACAAATGGGAGTTAACAGAGGACAATACTAAATCCCAGAGCTCTCAGATCAGTAAAGAGACTACTGGAGCATAGCCTTGGAGAGCCTAGAAACTGATAACACTGAGGAAACAACATCATCATGGAGCTTACAGGCAAGACAAAAAATATGGACTATTTAGAGAAAACTGAGGGAACATTAACCTTTCCACAAGAGGATTAAGGAAGGCGATGAAAGTGGGGAAATGAAAAGATCAAAGTGCATGGGAAAATCTGTACAAAGTGTGTGTAGGAAAATGGATAGAAGGGGATGAAAGAGACCAGTTTCATATAAGCAGGATATTGCCCCATATGTCCATGTGATTGTGGTGGCTTGACCCTGGCTTGATACCATGTGCCCACCAAAGCTGGTCACTTCCCTCCTCAGTTGGATAGGAAAGAGAAAATACGACAAAAGGCTCATGGGCTGAGAAGGACAGAGAAAAATCACTTACCCGGTACAATCCTGGGCAAAACAGACTCAACTAGGAGAAATCTGTGTTTTTGATTGCCAATCAAATCAGTGTAGGGTACTGAAGAATATACCTAAAAACACTTTCACCCCACTTCTTCCTTCTTCCCCGGCTCACCTTAATTCCCAATTTCCGTGTCCCCCCACGCACAGGGGACATGGAATGGGGGTTCATCACATGCAGTCTCTGCCATTCCTTCTTCCTCAGGAGGAGAACTCCTCACATCCTTCCCCTGCTCCAGCTTGGGGTCCCTCCCATGGGAGACAGTCCTCCATAAACTTTTCTGTGGGTCCCTCCAATGTGAGGGACCCACAGAGAATTTCCAATGTGAGTCCTTCCCATGGGCTACAGTTCTTCATGAACTGCTCCCGTGCAGGTCCCTTTTGTGGGATGCACTTCTTCAGGAACAGACTGCTCCAGTGTGGGTCTCCACAGCGTCACATGTCCTGCCAACAAACACGCTCCAGCGTGGACTTCCTGTGGGATCACAGCCCCCTTTGGGCACGCCCCTGCTTCAGTGTGGGAGTGTCCATGGGCTGCAGGTGAATTTCTGCTCCACCATGGACCTCCACGGGCTGCAGGGACACAGCTGCCTCTCCATGATATCACAGGCTGAAGGGGAATCCCTGCCCAGCACTTGCAGTGCCTCCTGCTCCTTCTTCTGCACTGATCTGGGTGTCTGCAGGGCCGTTTCTTTCACGAATTCACACTCCTCTGTTCTCTGGCTGCAGTTGCAGTTTTTTCCCCCTTCTTAACTCTGTCATCCCAGAGATGCTACCACTGTCACTGATGGGCTTAGCCCTGGCCAGCAGTGTGTCCCTGTTGGAGCCAGCTGGCATTGGCTTTGTCAGACATGGGTGAAGCTTCCAGCAGCTTCTCGAAGCCACCCCTGCAGCCCCCCCACTAGCAAAACCTTGCCATGCAAACCCAATACACTGGTCAAGCTACCTACCTTTTTGTTGCAATCTGTTCTGTTTTGTTAACCTGTCTCTTCTCTGTGTAACATGGTTCTGCATGATGTGTGATTTGCTAATGAACCTCAAGCAGGACTAGCTCACAGGAAGGAGATTGAATCTTGCCAGACCCAAGTTTGGGCTGCGTCTATCTGTTTTTCCTGGACAGACCCACAGAGCTAGGGCACAAGGGACCCACAGTGAAGGCACCTGTATTGTTTGAAGCAAGTTCCAATCCTGATCACCTGGAGAGGTGGTGCAAGGTCAGCACTCCATAATGTTCACAGTGATGAGACTGCTGGTGGCGCATTTATGGCTTCCATTAAAGGTACTGCTCTCTCTTCGTTCATCATTTTAGCTGGATGCATGTGCATTTGTGCACTGTGTGTGTATCACCACCTGCACAGTACATGCTTAGCCTTGCTGACATCAGTACACACACTTGGGAGCAGGAGCAGACAAGAGAGGAGAAATCCCCTGGGTCTTCATGTCCTCCAGGTTTGACTTCCTTTAACAGTTAGAAAACTGAATACAATGTTCATTCAATGGCCATTCAATGGTTTGTGAAAGATACTATGTGCTCTGGCAGTTAACATTATAGAAAAAAAATAAGGTGGATTTTTAAATCTGGATTTAAAAAAAATCTGGATTTTTTTTAAAATCTAGATTTGGAAATTGTCCTAGTTCAGCAGGAGGGACCAGTTATCACTGTGTGGGGGTGATTAAAGCTGTGTATTCTACACCCTCTATTCATTCCCCAAGAACAATGGACCATTTGCAGTAGCTGCCCAGGAAGCTGTTAGCACCCTCACACCCAGCCTGAGGGGGCGTGGGTGCTAATGGGCCATCACCGGTTCACCAATACCCCATGACTCATAGAGTTAATCACCCATTGTGTGAGTCCCCGCCCTGGGGGAGGGACTGGGTGCTCCCTGAGGGTACATAAATGGGGCTCAGAAGGCCTTGCGCATGCCTTATTGGATCCAGAGGAGCAGCAGGATTTCAACAGGAGGAAACCACCACTCTCGACCGGACTACGGCCATCACTCCTGACCAGACCACAGCCATCATCTACACCAACAGGTTCTTCACTTCCTTTTGCTTAGGACTCGGGGGAACCACNAAGTGTGTGTAGGAAAATGGATAGAAGGGGATGAAAGAGACCAGTTTCATATAAGCAGGATATTGCCCCATATGTCCATGTGATTGTGGTGGCTTGACCCTGGCTTGATACCATGTGCCCACCAAAGCTGGTCACTTCCCTCCTCAGTTGGATAGGAAAGAGAAAATACGACAAAAGGCTCATGGGCTGAGAAGGACAGAGAAAAATCACTTACCCGGTACAATCCTGGGCAAAACAGACTCAACTAGGAGAAATCTGTGTTTTTGATTGCCAATCAAATCAGTGTAGGGTACTGAAGAATATACCTAAAAACACTTTCACCCCACTTCTTCCTTCTTCCCCGGCTCACCTTAATTCCCAATTTCCGTGTCCCCCCACGCACAGGGGACATGGAATGGGGGTTCATCACATGCAGTCTCTGCCATTCCTTCTTCCTCAGGAGGAGAACTCCTCACATCCTTCCCCTGCTCCAGCTTGGGGTCCCTCCCATGGGAGACAGTCCTCCATAAACTTTTCTGTGGGTCCCTCCAATGTGAGGGACCCACAGAGAATTTCCAATGTGAGTCCTTCCCATGGGCTACAGTTCTTCATGAACTGCTCCCGTGCAGGTCCCTTTTGTGGGATGCACTTCTTCAGGAACAGACTGCTCCAGTGTGGGTCTCCACAGCGTCACATGTCCTGCCAACAAACACGCTCCAGCGTGGACTTCCTGTGGGATCACAGCCCCCTTTGGGCACGCCCCTGCTTCAGTGTGGGAGTGTCCATGGGCTGCAGGTGAATTTCTGCTCCACCATGGACCTCCACGGGCTGCAGGGACACAGCTGCCTCTCCATGATATCACAGGCTGAAGGGGAATCCCTGCCCAGCACTTGCAGTGCCTCCTGCTCCTTCTTCTGCACTGATCTGGGTGTCTGCAGGGCCGTTTCTTTCACGAATTCACACTCCTCTGTTCTCTGGCTGCAGTTGCAGTTTTTTCCCCCTTCTTAACTCTGTCATCCCAGAGATGCTACCACTGTCACTGATGGGCTTAGCCCTGGCCAGCAGTGTGTCCCTGTTGGAGCCAGCTGGCATTGGCTTTGTCAGACATGGGTGAAGCTTCCAGCAGCTTCTCGAAGCCACCCCTGCAGCCCCCCCACTAGCAAAACCTTGCCATGCAAACCCAATACACTGGTCAAGCTACCTACCTTTTTGTTGCAATCTGTTCTGTTTTGTTAACCTGTCTCTTCTCTGTGTAACATGGTTCTGCATGATGTGTGATTTGCTAATGAACCTCAAGCAGGACTAGCTCACAGGAAGGAGATTGAATCTTGCCAGACCCAAGTTTGGGCTGCGTCTATCTGTTTTTCCTGGACAGACCCACAGAGCTAGGGCACAAGGGACCCACAGTGAAGGCACCTGTATTGTTTGAAGCAAGTTCCAATCCTGATCACCTGGAGAGGTGGTGCAAGGTCAGCACTCCATAATGTTCACAGTGATGAGACTGCTGGTGGCGCATTTATGGCTTCCATTAAAGGTACTGCTCTCTCTTCGTTCATCATTTTAGCTGGATGCATGTGCATTTGTGCACTGTGTGTGTATCACCACCTGCACAGTACATGCTTAGCCTTGCTGACATCAGTACACACACTTGGGAGCAGGAGCAGACAAGAGAGGAGAAATCCCCTGGGTCTTCATGTCCTCCAGGTTTGACTTCCTTTAACAGTTAGAAAACTGAATACAATGTTCATTCAATGGCCATTCAATGGTTTGTGAAAGATACTATGTGCTCTGGCAGTTAACATTATAGAAAAAAAATAAGGTGGATTTTTAAATCTGGATTTAAAAAAAATCTGGATTTTTTTTAAAATCTAGATTTGGAAAATGTCCTAGTTCAGCAGGAGGGACCAGTTATCACTGTGTGGGGGTGATTAAAGCTGTGTATTCTACACCCTCTATTCATTCCCCAAGAACAATGGACCATTTGCAGTTTCTGCCCAGGAAGCTGTTAGCACCTCCACACCCGGCCTGAGGGGGCGTGGGTGCTAATGGGCCATCACCGGTTCACCAATACCCCATGACTCATAGAGTTAATCACCCATTGTGTGAGTCCCCGCCCTGGGGGAGGGACTGGGTGCTCCCTGAGGGTACATAAATGGGGCTCAGAAGGCCTTGCGCATGCCTTATTGGATCCAGAGGAGCAGCAGGATTTCAACAGGAGGAAACCACCACTCTCGACCGGACTACGGCCATCACTCCTGACCAGACCACAGCCATCATCTACACCAACAGGTTCTTCACTTCCTTTTGCTTAGGACTCGGGGGAACCACGTGTGTCTCAGCACCAGGGCTAACAAACCCCTCTGGGCTTGTGCCCTGGAACACTGGGTTATACTGTTGGGGTTTTGGTGAGTTGAAAGCAGTTTTCTCTTGTGTCAGTGTATTTATGGTAATATCTTTCATTAAATTGTAACTCTGACTTAAAATCTCTCTTGTGGTGGGTCTGTTTCTCTTGCCGGTTTACCTCTAAACCAGCACAGAAATGCTAATTATAGATATAGACTTAAATCAGTCACTCAATGTAAGTTAGATATATTCATATCATATACTCAAAGAAGCAGAAAAAATCTAGGAGACATTAGTGATTAAAAGACACATGAGAAAGAGGTGAATTCCCTAAGGGATGAGGAAGGACAGACATTGTACCTATTTTTAAAAAAGAGGTAAGTGGGAAGACCTGGATGCATCAGCTTAGCCTCAATACCAGAAATATTCTGAAACAGCTTGTTAATTAGTTTGGATGCACCCTGCAGATAAGGTGATAGGGAATAGCTGACATGAATTTGTCAAGAGAAAAAAAATAAGTCATATCAAATCAATCCAAGTTCTTCCTGTGGTGGGGTAATTGCCTAGTGGACAAGGGAGATACTAGAGATTTGATGTATCTTGACATTAGTAAGCATTTTCACACAGTCCCATTTGGCACTGTCATACACAAATGCCAGAGAAACACAGCCCAGCAGTAATTGTCACATGGAGGGTATGCAATGGTTTGTAAAACTGGACTCAGTCACTGCCTGATGGATACCATCAATACTGAAGAATTTTCCATTAGAATTAACCAATATAATTAACAACAATATAAACCCAATTACTAAATGAGTAGCAAAAGCTGGTACCAGTATAATTAATAGATTGAATAATTAAGTAATTGGTAGTACAAGGAAGACTTTCTAGGGAGTCTGTTGAATCCTTGTCATTAGAGGTATTTAAGAGTTAGACTACTGTGTGTTGGGGATACGTTTTTGTAAGTTCAAAAGATAGATGTGTCTAGACAGATGTTTGATGCTCCCTGTGCCTGGATGATGTCTTCACTACTTTCTTGCTCCTTGGCTCTGTCAGAGTTTCTGACATTTCTTTGGGGTGTTCACTTGCTTGCTTTTTACCTCAAGCCTTTCTGTGTCTTATAAAATCCTTGACATCTAAAGGATCTAAAATAGAGGGACTGCCTGAGACAGTTTAGAACTGTTTTGGAATGAAACCACTGTATAAGCACAAAGTTTTCTCATTATGTGTCAAATAGGAAGTTATTTGTGTCATAATTTTCTGGAGATAGCTAGAAGTTAAAGAGTTATCAGTCTGCCTATTGTGTATGTACATGTATAGACTTATCAAACAGAAAGATTGTATATAATTTCCTTTAATTATATCTTAGCCTCTTAAAAGCCAACTGAATTCATTTTGTACCACATGATCAATGGTGCAAAATCACTTGCATTTCATTGCTGAAAATTTATTTTTCAGTACTTGAGGCTATAATAGATTTCCTAATTCTAAATCACAAAATTATGTTCTGCCTAAATTACAGTGTAACTTGCTGCAGAACATGCTTTGTATCCAAATATAGGGTTTCATGTTTTGTGTGAACTGCAGAAGCATTCTGTTAAAGATGGTTTTGCATAAACTTGCATTTGTTTTACTGTATTTAGTGTGTTTATAGAATAATCTATATTTATGTAACAACCTTCCCACCACAAACACACATGAACACAGTGAAAGAACCTTGAAATTGTAAAGTCAATTATTTCAATTCAGAAAACGAGAGGGTACTGAAATTCTGGGACTTGGAGATTTTTGTTTGTTTGTGGCTTTGTGAGTAGCTGTTGGGTCTTTTTGTTTTTTTGGGGTTTTTTTTTGTTTTTGTTTTTTTTTTGGTGGGGGGGTGTCACCTCATTTGCTAAATGAACTCACTGGGCCGTGTTTGATTACAGCCCCCTAATATTCTTTGTGTTTACAGGCTCTGCTCTTGAGTGTGATGTTGGAGCTGTTCTTAGTCGACAAATATATTTGGCAAAGCACATGCAAAATGAAGAAAAAGATCTGTTTCCTTGTAATGAAAAGGAAAGCAAATGGTGTCTAAAGGTAATGGCAACCAAAATGCTCTTAAAAAATTAATTTCCTCCCTTTACCAACAAATACAAACCTAAAAAAAACCCCAAAAAACAAACAAAAAGCAAATAAACAAAAAAAAACAAAAAAACCTTCAAAAATACCAAAAACCTGCATCTACTACAATGCTTTGAGAGTTTTAAAACACCCATTCAGGTGCACTCCTTATATTACATGGACTGAGGTGGCCACCTATAAGTAGTTTGCCTGCCAGTTTGCAGAGACCCAGAATCATCTTTCACCTAAGATGGGTGATGAGGTTGTTCCTATAGTTAGGGAAGAGTTCCAGTAACCTGTCAAAATAGCTATGTAGAGGCATTCAGAGGCATCCTGCTGCTTTCGGACTACCCCATGGTTCTGGGTTTCTTTCCACAGACCAATGTAGAAAAGGGAAGGAAGTTGAGATAAAGGTATCTTGGATCTTATCCCAGCAATGAGTTAAAAATAAGGCTTTCCCCCTAATAAGTAGTTAGCATATAAAACAACTCTCAACACTGTAGCTCACAATAAGTCACTTGTCAGTTTTCTTACTAATGTTAGTTGATGGATCAGGAAAATATGTGTTCCAAGGAAACAATTTCTGGTCATTTTAAGATGCTGTCATTTATCCAATTTGAACTTCTAGAGGTGTAAAGTCAGTTAAATGAAACCAGTCGTCAAAGTGTTCAAACAACCTTAAAATTGAACTGTTTAAGTAACATAAGTCCATAATTAAGTAAAAGCAGTTTTCACAGGCAGGGCCATAAGCAACATTTGCATCTTTGGACCATAAGCCACCTTAGCACAATTACTCCATTTATGAGTCTAAAATGTGTAAGCATAGAGTAAAGAATCCAGGTGAGTAGAACAACCTGTATAAAATCAATATGATGTGACATTTGTTCTTCAAATAGCTTCAGTCTTCCCACTCGTCTAGAAACTTTGGTCTCTTTTCTTTGAATCTCATGTCCTGCCTTCCTATTTAACAGGATTTCTATTCAACCTCAAAGAGTATGACCCCCAGTTGGCTTCTTTATCAGTCTGTTCATTGGTTCATACTCTCTGTGGAAGATAGTCTCGGCATGGGTTAGCCAATGCTAGCACCTGAGTCTCTGGTATGTGACAACCTCTCGTTCAAATCCTATCCTATTTCCTAAACCAAAGCATACATTTATGTAAATGTTTCTGTGTCACACATAATTCAAGGCCTGAAAACCCATATGAGTGAAAATCTGAGTTATTGTCATCTGTGTTTTCCCAGTGTAAGCCAAAGAACTGACCCATGAAACAAAAATAACCTTAAGCCCGAGATTTTCAGTTCTAATGGATGTACATGGATGTACATTCTTTGTTATGACTCACCCCTGAAGTGAGGTAAGAGAGTTTCTTGTTAATAGATCCCCTAAGGTGGATTAGAAATTTTCCCTTGTCTGGCTCAAATATCTGCTTGTTGCTTCAGAAAGGTCAGTTTGTCATAGTTATCCTCCAGTAGTGGGTGCTCATCCACCCTACACCTGGGCTGTTTGTACACAGACCTGACGTTTCATCACCCACACCCAGAAACTGTCTTCCCCTTTGATTAGAGGGGTGTACAAACTTGGCCTCAGCAAAACACCCTGTTGCTCGTGCAAATGGCTGCTTGTTTGAGTCATTAATCTTTAACATTTCAGTCTCTCGCATTCTCTGACAAAAAAAAAATTAAAAAATTCTTTGTTCAGAAATATCTGTCTAGCTGAAGGCTCAGTTTGGGTGAAATACCTGAAAGTATGGATAGTTACATCAAACTCAGTGAGGACATGGTGAAGAGGCCAGTGGAAAATTTTTATCTTTTTATACATAAAAAGGAAACCACAATCAATCAGACTGCTGTTCTAGTTCTTCATACGATTATTTCCATTGAGTTTTCCACCTCTGCTTTAGCTCTGATTTATCTCACCTATGCTTATGTACCTAACAGAGGTACTGAAGTTGGAAATGTAAGTATACTTAACATCTAAGGAAAGACAAAACAAAGGCACCTACACAGGATTATTCAGAATTAAGATGGTCTCAACCTACAACAGAGAGGTTTGTCTCTGTCCTCTGACACCAGCCAGTGCCTACAGCAATCATGCTCCCAAAATAGGTCCTTCAGTTAATTGGGTCAATCAGAATCCATCTGGGACTTTGTCTTAAATTAGATTTAACATTGATTCTCTCTTTCTTTATAGCTTTTTTTTTTTACAGTACCTGAACATTAAATTCTTATACTTGATTAGTTTTTGCTCTGTGCTACAACCTAATACAATAACACAGTGTAAGCAAATAGCTAGGTGATATTATGCTGTGATCTTGCAGACTTTCTAAGCTAATTAGGGTCAATGTGGATCAGTTTTATGCCTTCAGGGAGTAGTGGTAGCCATGCACTAAATGATTTCGAGAAGCAGCAGAGAGTATGGTAGCAGGAACAATAGGACTGCCTTGGATCAATTTAAGAATTACAGAGAAAGAAATATGCATGAATGAGTCTATGACTTCAGCTTCCTGGCCCGTGGAAATGCTGTTTTCAACTTGTAATACCCCTAGTGACAATAGTTACTCAGAGGGTGTCATCTTATCTGCTGAACAGCTATAAGCCTGAAAATGCTGACTGTACTTATTGAATTGGCAGGGACTGTGGGGATTAGGCCAGAATTTAGGCACATGGTTGTTAAATTCCTAAGCTAAATGCTCCAAAAAATGTTGTAAACAAATCTTCAGCACAGCAGGAGTAATTCAACATGAATGTTATGATTCTTTTCCAGAAGGAATGTTAACAATAATTCTTGAAAAGAAGGAATGAACACAGGGTGTCTGTTGGCTACAGTGAAGATGAAATCCGTAAACAAATGAGATTCTATTGCAACAGGAAGGAGAAGACAGACAATAATGATGCGACAGTAAGCACCAATCACAAGATATCATAGAAGACAAATAGCAAGGGTTAAATCACATATATGGCAGTTTAACATTCTTTCTTAGATATTACATGTCAGGTGTCATGTTCAAATACCAGAGAAAAGAAAAACTCTGTTAGGAGGCAAGTAGGTGACATTTATACACCCAAATGCTGTAAGCACATATTTTGAAAGGGTGAAATGAAATACTATTATGTAGAACAAAAAGAAAAAAATGCTTTATTGGGCTAAAAAAAAAATCTATCACACATTGTCTCCTTAGTCTTTTTTCCTGATGTGTAAAAAAAGAATGATAATCTCACCCTGCTGCCCACTATCTATGCAGTGAAATTCCCATTCAGAGATTCTAAAGCCAGCAGCTCAAATCGCTCATCATATATGATGTGCTTGGATGCATAAAATTTCATTAATTATTCTTGCATTTAACCTTATAATTGGCATTTGAATAAACAATAGCCTCTTGTAAAAGTCTGAGCCTTCTCAGAAAACTGTAAGACATGGAGTTTGTCTTTCCTGATAGCTTTTGATTAGAAATATATTACTCGTTTCCAGCTTGACTTGATCTAGCTTTAGCCGCTGTATCTTGAGGTGTTTCTTCCCTAGCCTGTAAATCTTACAGGGGTAGAACAGTGGGCCTTGATCTGAATACCACTAGGTAGCCATGTAATAAAAGCAAGAATAGTACTTCATTTTGCTCAGCTGCAGTAACAGTATTTGATGTGGGGAAATGTTGGGTAAGGGTTTGATATAAAGGCCTTTGGGTTACAAGCAGTTCTCCCCAGCCGACCTTAAATGTATAAATGTTCCAACTTTCAGTGGATAAAGGGTGAAATAATGATAAGTATTACATTACAGGACAATCTGAGCCTGTTTACTAAAAGTGTACATAAGATATTTGCTCAACAGTCTTAGCATAAGAACACAGTGCAAACTAAAGGCAACAAATCACTGCAATAACCCAATGGTCAAAAAAATAATTCAGATGAAGAATAAGAAAACCCAACAATTCGAACTTATTTTTGTCCTTTCATACATTAAAATTACATTTAAAGGCAGGCTCATTACTCTGTGCTTTTCACCCAGTAAATAAACAAATCTCTGCTAATATTTTTGAACACTTCCTTTGCTACAGTTGAACCAGTTTATGTTCTCTTTGCTTGCTGGTTTGTTGAGAATCAAATGACAAGATAAACTTACATCTCCAGCCCTGTGAATTGTAGTAAGGGTATGCTGACAGAGGTGGATTACTGTCCATGTTTGGCACAATACCTCTATGCCATGCAAAGATTCATGCTTTAAAAACAAAAACACCCAAACCAAACCAAAAAACTTCGGACTAAAAAGCTCAAACTAAAATGCTGCAACTTTTAAGGCATGCTCTTTTATCAGTTCTGCTAGTCTACTTTGTAAAAGAGGGAACGGGTCTGGTCTCTGGCATTACTGACCTGAGTAAATATGGTTGTAAAAGTAGAACAAACTGAAATTAATTGACCTTCAGTTTGATCTCTCTGGTCCAATATTGCTGAAGTGTAGTTGCTAAAAGGAAATGAGAGGAACTTTTTTACTTCCTCAAACAGAAGAAAAGAAGTGATGTACCTATAAGGCTAAGTAGGGCACATCTTGCATTGCTCTAGACTATATAGTCATGTTCCCCATGGCTCAGTATTGGAGGCCAGTTCTGTTTAATAACTTTATCAGTGACCTGGACAAGGGAATCAAGTGCACCATCAGACAGTTTGCAGACAGCCAAGTTGGGTGGGAGTGTTTATCTGTTGGAGGGCAGGAAGGTTCTACAGAGGGATCTGGACAAGCTGGATTAACGGGCTGAGGCCAACTGTGTGATGCTGGACATGGCAAAGTATTGAATTCCCCACTTGGGTCATGACAACACCAGGCAGTGCTACAGGCTTGGGGCAGAGTGGTTGGAAAGCTGAGAATGCTTGTTTCCAGTCGCTGAATATGAGCCAGTAAAGTGACCAATAGCCAAGAAGATCAATGGCATCCTGGACTGTATCAGCAATAGTGTGGCCAGCAGGACCAGGGCAGTGATTGTCCCCCTGTAGTTGGCACTGGTGAGGCTGCATCTTGAATCCTGTTTGTTTTGGGCCCCTCAAGACAAGACATTGAGGTGCTGAAGTGTGTCCAGAGAAGGGCAACAGAAGAGTCTAGAGTACAAGTCTGATGAGGAGTGGCTGAGGGAGATGGGAGTGTTTAGTTTGGAGAAAAGGAGGCTTAGGGGAGACCTCATCGCTCTCTACAATTACCTGAAAGGATGTTGTAGCCAAGTGAGTGTTGGTCTCTTCTCCCATCTAACAAATGGCAGCAAAAGAGGAAATGGCCTCAAGTTGTGCCAGGGGAGATTTAGATTGGATATTAGAAAAAATTCTTTCCTAAAAGGGTTGTCAAACAGGCTGCCTGGGGAAGTGACGAAGTCATCATCCCAGGAGGTACTTGAAAAACTTGTAGTTGTGGTGCTAAGGGACATGGTTTAGTGGTGGTCTTGGCAGCCTTAGGCTGACAGTTTGGCTCAATGATCTCAGAGGTCTTTTCCAAGATAAACAATTTTTTTTTATCCTGTATTTCATGCTTTGAAAATTGTTAAGTGTCAGAAAAAAACCCCAAAACCAAACCAACAAAAATCCCACAACAAAACAAAACCTAAAAACCAAGTAACAAGCGAAAAAATGCTCAAAATGCCTCTTAAAGGGTATTTCTTTTTAAGTCATCACAAAAGAGAAATACTATTGATTCTCACCATGGTCATACACAGTTGAATTAGGAAAGCTTATCTCCTACTTCTGACAATTTATACCACAAATTATAGTATAACATTGTATCTGAAAGATATTATATACTGCATCACACCACACTATACTGAAATATATTTCTGTCTTAGGAAAATACATCCCTGATTAGGACTGTGTCATGTCATATGGCTGCAGAAGGCAAGCGTATTCCATAGGTAAAAAGGCATACTATGTTATTCTCAGATACTTTCCCAAGGATTGCAAGAAGTATCTGACAATAAGAACATAGTATGCCTTTTTACCTATGGAATACACTTGGGTTTCGAAACAGGTTATTTATATTATCTTGTCTGTCATAATCAAGTGACATACTATTGTACATTTTCTATTTCACTTTCAGATGTTTCTGACATTACTGTGCATTTTCTTTTTCAATAGAAATCTTTTAACAAAAGCTAAAACTCTCATCTCAGGTATAAGGATGTTTATTGACAACTGAATTTGAAATAATTACTGTTTTTCAGAAAAGGTTGGAGTTGTTTTTTTCTGTATTTTTTCAAGTTATATTATTGGAAAAAAAAAGGAGTCCTTGTAAGGCAAATTAATAATTTATTTATTGATCACAGTGTTTGAAAATGTGAAAAACCAAGATTAAGGTTTTCAGAAAACACATAATCTCAACAAACTGCATAACAATAACAGCAACTTGTACAGCATGCTTGCTGACATGTCTAAAATAATAAGGAACTATTTTTTATACAAATAAAAAAACCCTGAAAACGCTTTGAAAAAGCAAAAGAATGTCTAAAAAGTAAACAATTTATTAGAAACGTAATATTTAAAGGCCTGCTCAACTTAATATATGACTCTCAATCCAGAGTTTTTCTCATTGACTAATAAAACAGTGACTGTCATTCTTGCAAATGCAGTGATAAAGCACTATCTAAGAGTGTGGCTACTCCACTTTCACAGCCATTTATGGTGCCAGAATTGTATTCCAAAGAGGTACAAGACCGCAAATGGTTTAGACCTAGTCATTCATTCACACTATGCTTTGCAGTAAAGAGTTTCTATCTATTTCATAAATTATGGGTCTATTTCTCATAAGGCAAAAACTGTCCCCTTTGAACTTATCAACAACCTCCTATCTTTCTTGAGGTTCAATTGCCAAGGATTTATTTTTTGAGCTGCTGGAGTGGAGTACTCCATCACTCTCTGTATACTCTCTATCAGTTGTCTGTCTTTAATGAACCCAGGATGATCTCTCTTTATAAAAGGGGAAGTTACATTTTATGAAGCCGATTACTGAGAACTGTAGTTAGGATTTTTAGATCTGTGTTTAATAGTAAAACAGACCTGCAGGATTAACATACCATTAAAATTTTTTCAGGTGTAGGCAATAACGTGATAATAGCATCCTACAGAAATAAGAGGCTCTTCCCCATTTGACAGTTCATTAAATGTATCTGCCTCATTATTAATAGCATTAAAATTGTGATTTTGAACACAGTCTGTATTCACTGTACTAGGACCTTGAAAATCCTATACTATAGTTAGTTTATAAATCATGCTAATACCTATTAGGTAATCAGTATCAGTAAGTTAATATCCATCAGTTTAGTAGTTAAACAATGAATTGCACATACCATAAACCTGACACATTCACTAATACTAATTCTTCATAATATTATTGCATCAAACTGAAATATTTTCATTAGTTTTGAAGTTGCCTCTTCTCTGCTTCTCCCATCCCATTTTCTTTCCTTTATGCACACCTCAAGTTTTTTTCATGTTAAAATGCTTGATTTTTGAAATTAACTCAGGATGAACATTTTAAAGGGGAATGTGACCAACTGTCAAATGCAAGGCTCCTCAGGGAGAAAGAGACTGGGCCATTTATATGAGAGAGGAAAAGCTACTCAACTACCTGTTCTATGTCATAATTCTTTGCTCTGAAAACTCAAGTTTGAAACAAAAGAAGATGTTAAGGATCTGAAATTGCTTAAAGTGTCAGTGAAAATGTGGCAGATTAAGTTACAAGGCAACAGAGACAAGTGGAAAAAATGTGTCACTGAGCTGAATGGAACTTGACATGGACTTAGGTACATACAAAATGTTGTTTGCTGGGTTTTTTACATGTTTATAATCTTTGGGGAATTAGCAAGTTAACTTTGCAGCATATCATGGTAAATCTCTGTTGTCACATAAACTAAGTCAAAGACCAAAATGAGATAAGAAGATACCATTAAAAAGGTTGGAACTTTACTCTTTTTTTAGCTGTATCAAAACAAGTTTGATTGGGCCTTGAGACTCTACACCTGGAGAAAAGCAGGAAGTCCATTTTCTCATTAAAAGAAATACTAAATTAGGAACTGTGATGACAGTAATTGCAGAGTGATCATGTAAGGACATAAAACAGGAGTGAACATTTGAAAATTGTAAACTCTAGTCCCTTGTTGGCACACATAATATTGGTCACAAAAGCAGAAGATCTGGCTCTATATTCTACTCTAAGAAAGAAGAATTAGTCTTGAACTCCTCAGTTACAGATTTTGCAGGAGAGGAAAGGAGAGAAAGGAGAACTACTTATCCTATAACCTCCTTCCTCACAAATCCTGGTGCAAGTGACGTGAAGAAAAAGATATACTAGAAATTACAAGGAAGAATATTCACAAAATAGTTGTACTCAGAGCCATTTGATTATAGAAAGGGCATTTTCATCCAATAAACATTAGAATCCAAGGGCTGCCTAAAGCAGGATTGGAACAAGACTCAGATATTGAATTAGTGATATTGCAAATAATTGTCTCTCCTTTAACACTGACTCCTGTGCATAATAGTGTTCCAGTTCTCCATTTTGTATGATATTACAAATGCTTATGGCCTTCTTGGAACTCTTTCAACTGTATTCTATCTATGAGTTAAAAAGAGATTATTGAGACAGATCTTCTTTACAATTTTTCTAATCTCAGGAAATCTTGTGCAGTTAGTGATGTCACTTCCATGAAGAAGAAATGATTCAATTTATTTTACTGACTTCTGCAGAAGAAAAGACTCGCTGGAATAAAAAAAAAACCAAACACATTTTGGGAGATTAATAAATAATGCAAGCTACCAGGAATCTGCAGCTGCTCTTAAAGTGGGTGATTTTTGTAGCAATTCCCTATATTCTCTTTTACATATAAAATTGAGGTAACCTGAAATTCAGTAGTCATATAGTAAAGCTGATGCATTGAACTCTGATTTTACTTGTATTCATATTATTCCCTGTTCATGGTCTTTTCAATGTTTAATCTTCTTTATATTATTAGACTTTCAATCCTCTATGATTCAGCCCTTAATTTATTTCCCCTTTGTTCTTCAATTTATTTCTTCCCATGAGTATTTCCAAGATGTTTTGTGAATTAAAACAGAAGGGAAGACCTGCCTAACTTACGTGGACTTATATAAATGCCCTAATCATGAGCTTAGAAATTGGGCAAGCAGTTGTTCTATATTTTAAGTACAGTTGCATTTACAGCATTGTTTGCCACACTAAAAAAATCATAGAATGGTTTGATTGGAAGGGACCTTAAAGATTATATAGTTCCAATGCCCCTGCCATAGGCAGGAACACCTTCCACTAGACCAGGTTGCTCAAAGACCCATCCAACCTGGTCTTGAACACTTCTAGAGATGGGGCATCCACTATGTCTTTGGGAAACTTGTTCCAGTGCTTCACCACCATCACAATAAAGAAATTCTTCCTAATACCTAACCTAAACCTAATCTGTTTCAGTTTAAAGCCGTCACCCATTTCCTTATCACTACACGTCCTTTCCAAAAGCCCCTCTCTAGTTTTCTTGTAGGCTCCCTTCATATACTGGAAGGTTCCATAAGGTGGGATCTTGTCTTCTCCCAGCTGAACAACCTCAACTCTCTCAGTCTGTCTTCATATGAGAAGTGCTCCAGCCCTCTGATTATTTTTGTGGCCCTCCTCTGGACTTGCTCCAGCAGATCCATGTCTTTCTTATGTTGGGGGCCTCATAGGTGGCTGCAGCACTCCAAGTGGTAGCTCACAAGAGTGAAGTAGAGGGAGAGAACCATCTCCCTCAACGTGGTGACACTGATTTTGTTGCAGCCCAGTCCAAGATACAGTTGGCTTTCTGGTCTGTGAGCACACATTACCAAGATAAAGTCCACCAACCACGGTAAGTTGTTCTTCTTCTTAGGGTTGCTCTCAATCCATTTTCCATCCAGCCTGTAATTGAGATTGCCCCAACCCATGTGCAGGACCTTGTACTTGGCTGTGTTGAACTTCAGAAGGTTTACACAGACCCGCTTCTCAAGCCTGCTCAGGTCCCTCTGGATGGCATCCCTTCCCTCCAGCATGCCGACTGTAACACACAACTTGGTGTTGTCACATTATTGCTGTGTATAATTCTTGATTTTATACCATCATCTGATTTATTTTATGTTTCTCCTAGTTTGCTTTCCACTGAGTAATATTAAGTAATTCCTGTTAAATGCTAAGGTGTCTTTTAAGAAACAATAGTAATCAGTTGTATATTATCTTCCAAAATGTATTAGACTCTAATCAAACACACTTAAATACACTTAACTTTATGACAAATATTCTACACAAACAATCACTCCAGTTGTTTTTTCTGGCTGTGTTTGTTTTGTTTTAATATTTATTGAAAAGTTTTCAGCACTTCTGGAGAATTTGTTACTCGGTAATAGGTGATGGCAGTGGGAGTTGAGGTGTCAGTGGGGAGACTCCTGATTCCTGAAAGTAAGCAAATATCACTTCTGTTTTCAATAAGGGCAAGAATGGGGATCTAGGGAACTACGGCTTGGTCACCTCACATCACAGGAAAGTGACTGGGAGAAACCAGCATGGATTTTTTTAAGGGGAATTAGTAACCTCAAAAGCTGGAAGACATCTACTATGAAAAGGGGAGAGCAGTAGATGCTGTTTATGTTGACTTTTGTAAGTCTTTCAGACTGTCTCACGTAACATCCAGATGGGAACATTAATGAAGAATGGACTAGATAAGAAAACAGTGAGGTGAACTATTAACTCAAATGGCTGTGATCAGAGACACAAAGTCCAGCTGCAGTCCAATTATTCATGGTGTGCCCCAAGGGTTACATGGTGTGGCCAGTACTCTGTAACATTTTCATTGATCATCCCCAGCAAATTTACAGATGACAATTGGCTTATGTACTGCAGGGTTGGTCTTCAGAAGGACCTTGATGACTGGAGAAATGAGCAGATAGGAACCTCATGAAATTCAAATGGAAAATGCCATGTGCATAACCTCAGGCGCCAGGACAGGATGGAGCCAAACAGCTGAATAGCAGCTTGGCAAGGAAGGACCTAGGGTTCTGGTGACCTTGAACCATCAACGCACTCCTGCAGCATGAAAGGCCATCAGGCACCTGGGCTGAATTACACAGTGTTGCCAGCATGACAAGGGAGGTGATCCTCACCCTCTGCTTAGCCCTGGTGAGACACATATGAAGTGCTGTGTCCAGTGCTGGACTCCTCAGTACAAAAGAGACATGAACATCCTAGATACAGTCCACTCAAGGAAGGTGAAGATAATTACGAGCTCAGAGGATCTGTCACATATGGAGAGGCTGAGAGAGCTGGGACACTCATCTGAAGAAGAGAAAACTCTGCAGGATCTTATCAAGGTTTTTAAATTCTTTATGAAAGAAGTAAAGAAGATGCAGCTAGACTCTTCTCAGCAGTGCCCCATGACAAAACAAAAGGTAATGGGCACAAACTGAAAAATAGGGAACTCCACTTAAATAAAAGGAACACATTTTTTCATATGAGGTTGGAATAGATTTTCCAGAGTGTAACACTCTGGCCCCAGAGCTGCAGGTTCACGGGCTCAGGGGGGAGTTTTACTTTAATATATACATATATGTAGGGTTCTTTAATACCTCAAAATAACATCAAGAGAATAAGCCATGGACTTGTTCCTGAGAGGTATCCGTATTTATTTACGGAAGAAAATAAGGGAACATGGCAAAGGTTCAAAAAGGGCACTACACAAGTTAGTCAAAATCCAATCCCCCCATCTCCCCGCCACCCAAAGCACGAATAAAGGAGCAAAGAAAGAGAAGCAGAGCAAGTAAGAAGAGAGAAGGAGAAAGACGGAGAGACAGATTATATAGCTACCATTGGAACCCTGTGGAAGACCACCTGTCACATGTCCAGATGGCAGGGTCATGACATGTGGCAAACATATGCCTTTGGTTTTATGAGCTCTGGTCTCTACAGCCAAACCCTTCACCAGCCAGGGTGAGGGCAGTGTTCTTGCTGTCCCTGCCAATCTGAGCCTGGGTCAGGGGCTCCGGGACCTATGGGGTGTTATAGTTTTCCCAGGCTGTTTGTGACTGATAACTGCTCTGAGGCTTCCCTAAGTGGGCTCCAGGGTCCTGCCATGAAGAATATGATGCCACTCCACCCCTATGAGGTTCAACCCATTCCTTCCCCCTCCATAAACACACCTGCACCGCACAAGGTGGTTATGACCCAATAATTACTGATCTGGTGTCTAACACAGAGTGGCTGTGGAGTCTCTAATCATGGAGACATTTAAAACCTGATAGGATATGACCCTAAGCATCCTTCAGTGGGTGACTTTGCTTGAACAAGGTGGTTTGTCTAGATGACCTCCAGAGGTATCTACCAGACTCAGTCATTCTATGATAGTTGAGCAAACCGTTTAAGGCTGAGAAATTGCCATCAGATCAGTTACGCTTACTTCTTTTCGCAAAAAGTTGAAATTTTTCTCTGAAAAAAAATAATAATCTCTAATGTTGAGAACAGCCTAGAAAAGACTGTGGTTAGGGCACTTTTCTTTGTTGTAAAAGCTACGTATTTATCTTCCCTTCAGAATGTGACTCATTTAAAACACCTAAAACATACTTGGATCTCAGTGGCCTCCTAAGCTTGTTCTTTGAAACCAGTGGCAGTTCTGAATTGTAGCTGCAACTATATGTTTAACAAACTACAACAGAGAAAGTTTCCTTTAAAATTACTCATATGGGCTCATAGAATCATAGAATGATTACAGACTTCCAAGACTGAGTCCAACTATTACCCCAGCACTGCTATATTACCTCTAAATCATGTTGCCAAGTGCCACATCTACATGTTCATACTTATGTGTAAATACACTTAGATGGTGTATCCAGTGGTCAGAGATTTAAACAAAACTCCCAGATTATGTATTTAGCTTTCTCCCCAGTTACAATTTCAGGAAACCTTCTTCCTCTGATATTTGCATTTGAAAAATGAATGAATACTTGCTTATTTCACTAGGGTATTGTCAGGCTTAATAAACATATGTTAAAGGCTTTGTTTGAATATGTCTGTAATGTCAGATCTCTTTGTACAAGCTCCAGGGTACAAGAATACACAGATTTCTATCTTGTGGCAGCATTCTTGGTATTATTAACATGGGCTTTCATTTTAGAGTCCTAACACAGTAAAAAACCCGTCCAAAACTAAAACACCCCTTCCCAAGAAAAATATCCTTTACCCAATTAGAGAAAACCTGCAGGACAGTTTCATTATATAAGTCATAGAATTTTTGTTTATATGCCTCAAATATAATGGTTGTCTTTCATAAAACATCTACTTTTGTTTTTTTTTATTTTTAGTTACCCAAGCGTAAGCATACACATAGACATGTGTCCACTTACAAGAGACCAATTTGTAAAGCTCTACTTTTACTTCAGTTTGATAAAAAATGTTTTAATAAAAGTTGTCTTTTCAATTAAAAGGCTAACTTCTCTTTGAGATGAGAAACTTCAAAAGAGTTGCCTATGGAGACAAAACTGTCTTTAAACTGCAACATTACAAGTACCATAGAAGGCTTTGGATTCTTGCTGGGATTTAAATCTTGTAGCATATCATAATTTATTTAATATTACTTGAAAAGAGCAGGAGTTGTGGAAAGAGATATTAATTGTTCCTCCTTTTTTGGGGTTCTGTATTTCAACCAGAACTAATTTTGACAATGAAAAAAATAATCAATAAAAGTTCTTTTATAAATAAGCAATGTACAATAAACAGAAAGCTTTTTGAGAAGGTATAAACACTACCATCTCAGAAGTATAGAATAACTGCCAGCCTTAACATGTAGTGGTATGGATTTGTGTGCTGTAAGAGAATGGAAAAAACATTAACCTGGACTGAGACACATATTACTTATTCCATTAATATAAATGTATTTTGTAGTATAAATATAATAGAAAAGTGATTCATATAAAGGTAATATAAAATCGGTTTATTGTAGCCAAAATGGTCATGTCAGGAAAAACTTGATCTGAATGGAACTGATTATCCATAAAGGTTTAGTGTAAACAGTTATATATAAGAATGCTTCATTTTACCTGGACTATTCTGCTCATAAACTCCTAAGATGTAGAATTCTGTAAGCTACATTATATTTAATTTAACTCCAAAATCTGTTCAAGGACTATATGGTTTTGCAATATGAAAGTCAAATATGAAAGTTTGGTGCAAATAACTTAGTAAACTTTCTGCTTATGGGCTGCTAAACCATTCTGCTACTAAAGGATTATTTTTTTAAAAATCAAATGTTAAGTGCTTTTCCATTTCCTAGTTGTCTTCTACTTTCAAATTCCAAACTTTATCTCCTTTTGCTGTATGACAACATATCTCATCCAGTGTATTTTAAACAAAACCTTTGATCTTGCTCTCTTTCCTATAATTAATCTATCCATGTACCTGTGTAATTTTAAGATATAATAGCAGTGAGTTTTCTTTGTTGTTGTTGTTTTTTTCTTCCCTACAGAATCTTATTTTGCCTTGTTTTCTTGAAACAGCATGTTTTCTTGGTATGATGCATCATACATTGATATTTTATTTGCTTCCTCAACAGTTTCCCCTGGATTATTGGCCTGGATTCTACAAGTCCTTTTCTTGTATTCTTGTCATGGCTGATGGACATGTGGAAATCATGCTGCAATCCATTCAATCCATTTGTACTACAGAAGTCTCTTCTTGTTGTTTCGTAAATGTGCAAATGGCAATTTAATAAAATCTGCAGATTTTGAGGTAATGATAAAAAAAAAGATCTTTGTAATGCATTAGTTCAGATCAAGGGTAATTCATGAATTTTCAATAAATGTCATTAATTTAGTGATGAACTTCCAGCTCACTTCTGATTGAATTTCACACTATTGCACACTGACAGGATTGCAAATTTGGAAATCTCAAATTGATAGTGATATTGCAGCAAAACTAGTAATAGTGAAAAAAATAGTGCAGTACTTGAAACCAAGGATTGTGTAGTAGAAAAGGTCTACATCTTCAGTATTTTGCCAAGCAGATATCACTTTGCACTAGTGGCTAACATGTCTTCTTCCTCAAAACCAAACAGTACAAGTTACATTGATAACTGACTTTCAAACACTCTGCAATATTGCAAACATCCAACAAAAATTGCCATTCAGTTCAGGTGGGATACTTTTCTCAGTGCATTTGTTAAGTGTAACCTCCAGGAGATCAGGGGAGAAGGCAAGTGATAGACTAGTAGACTAATCGGCTACTAGTCTTTCACCTTTTATTTATATTCACACTCCTGGTTTCCCCCTTTAAATTTTAGGTTTGATTTTTATTAAGGCATACTTTTTGGAATCTTACTTTGCTCTGTGTTGCCGTTTGGCTGGTCTTTGTACTTGATAGAACTTACCTTTTACTAACTGAAGCATAAATTAATTATAGGCTATTTTTCTCTACTTCCTCTACTTTATTTTTTAAATAATTTTGTTTTGTGCTCTAGGAAAAAAAAATAAAATTTTTAGCATGATAAGTTAAAATATAAAAATATGTAGCTAAGAGGAATGCCTTTTTTTCCATTTTTACTGTAAAACCAATTCTGTTTTTCATATAGTCTTCAGAGAGTCAATAAAAGCCAGAAAGATATCATGTTAGTCATTAGCAGTGACTTGCAAACAATACATAAATGGCATTCTCGTTACACCCTGAAAAGAGTGTTGGATTGGGTAGGCTAAAGCAATACTGACATTCATAACTTTTAAAGCAGCATTGATATAACAGTATGAATAACAACATACTGACAAGCCATACAAAAATAAGATATAGACCTCTTATTCTCAAGAAACATTTCACTTCTTTTCTTGAGAGGTGCCACTGATTTCTGTTAGTAAGGAAAAAGAACAGAGGCTTTTAGTCCTAGGTACAGGACAGGTGTTCCTTTTTTAAAGATGGGGAAGGAATGATGAAGAGACAAGAGAGGACAAAAATTTTTCATCCAGAAGGTTGAACAATTTAGGACAGCTCAGCATTTGTAGCACTCAGCTCAGATTGAAAACTACTAGGAACGGACTATACTGGCCGTGTTCAGCCATTTTAGTATTTTGAACATTAAGCAGCTGGGTAAGAGTGATGTTCTTAAGCTATCGTTGTCAAGAGCATACACACTTCAACAAAGTTAATTATCATTCAGTGACTAAAGAACAATGACCACTGCTTGTTTATCAAGTTATATATGAAGTATCCAAACTAGGTACAACCCGAAAAAAATCCCACATTTTTGTATTCTTTTTATTCCTGTTCATCTTTTCAGACAGTAAAGCCAGTATATAGCAGATGCTGGTTTTTTTGTTTGTTTTTGTTGTTTGGTTTTTTGGGGTTTTTTTGTTTTTTGTTTTTTTTTTTTTTAGGGAAAGGGATTCAATCTTGCCCATATAAATTACCTTGCAAGTATTCATCTCAAGCTTCTATGCCAAAATGGAATCCCAAAATGAGAGCCAAGCAAGTTTCCTGAAGCATCATTGCTCCCACAGAAAGATTAATTCACCACAGTGTGTGTAATATATGCAGAGGGTAAACTATTTCTCTTCTCCTATAGCACCTTTCCATTGCTGGCAGCATGTTCTTATGTCTGGAACCATCATACATTTACATGCTATTTTCTCCACACCTACTTCTTCTGTATTCATAGCTTTAATCCCAGCAGTTCCTTTCTAACAGTTCTAGTTCCTTCTAGCAGTTCTAGTTCCTGTGATTGCCAAAGCACACGAGTAAATCCTACTGTAAAACTCCATGTACCAGTAGGTCCTGGCTGCTCTCCATGGAAGGGTGGTAGGTACTCACAAACTGAAGGACTGGCTTTTTTTCCTGTGCGAAATCAAAAACTGCAATCTTTAAAGGCTGGAAGAAACAAAGCCTCTCATTACTCTAGACAGAATGACTTGCAAAAGCTGCCAGCCTGGTGATCTTCTGCTGCCTTGCATGGCCTGTATCCTCTTGGCATTACATTTAGATAAATGAATACAACCATTAATCAACCACCTGCTTCAGTCAGATGAGGCTACAATTGTTTTACTAAGGAAAATAGGTGAAAACAAAGTATAGGGGAAGCTAATGAAAAAAACTGAAATGCATAAGTCTTTTATTGACTGTTTCATTGATTTACCTGCTTCTGGTTCTGGAAAGATTCTGTAGCCTTTTCAGACACTTTTCTGTGCAAAAAAACATGGAAATCTTGAAAAAAATACAGAGGCAGTACCTGGAGTTGTGTTCTGAAGCTGTTTTCTTTCTGCTGCTGGGGCATTTGGCAAGTCCTAAGTATTGGAGCAGGATGTTCTGTAAAAGGCAGCAATCTGGCTACAGAAATGTTGGCAAGGGGAGTAATTTTCTGTACCATTAGGGAGCCTTATGCTCCGGAGTTCAGCCCTTCAAATCACAGCAGGAAAATTGCCTGTTAGACCTTCCAAGTGTTGCTGACCTCTGCCTGCACTGACCTTATTGGTATTCAAGCCCTAGTGCTAGGGTATAGGGAGGCAAATTGGCCTCCTTAATGTCCCACAAAACAAACACTTAGAAAAGAGTCTCTGATTCAATATTCAACTTTTGCCAATGTAAGAGGCTTGTCTGACCCGTATTGTGGTTCACTTTTCTACCTGTAACAGTGGCCAGAGCTACCGAGTGGTCAGGTACATGGAGCAATATGTGGTTTTTTGCAGCATTGCTGTTAATGGTGCAGGAAGAGACATGTGGACCTTTGCAAAAGAAGGCCATTGCTGAAATATTTAAGGACACCTCATGCAAAGAAATGTGTTAAACATACTTATCTGATGAAACCTCCAGCATCTCTTAGACAGAATAATTAACATATAATCATATTATTTTCCAAAATTTACAATGACAAGCAGTTCTCCAGAACTACTGCATGAACTGCAGGCTTGGTTTCCTTGACCCTGGTGCCTCTGACATGAATGGGATGCCAGCACACCTCTGTGAGATAAAGCTATGTTCCTTCCCTGGAAACTGGCCACCTCTCCTTGTCACAAATACGTGCCAATAATTTTGACTAAATGTCTGCCTGGTGGTACTGGCAGACTGTCATGGTCTGCTGGGAATTTTTTACCTGTCATATGTGGGCATAAAAAACAAGCCAGGAATAATATTTTTGACAGGGAGAAGAGAGAGCCTGTGACTCCTTGCAGGCTGGGGGCTCTCTGGGAGCATCAGGGCCTTCCCATAATGGCAGGGTCTGGCAGCCAGGATTTGCCCCATTGCCCCAGCCAAGAGCAGGGCAGCCAGGGTACATCAGGGGCAGATCAGCCGTCTCTCTGGGGGTGGTGATGTGCTCAGCAGGGCCCATGACTGGGCAGGACAGGGTTGAAGTGGGCAGGGGGAGAAGGCAGGGTAGGACAGTCAGGGTCCTTTGTGCTCTCAGAGTCCTGGCAATTTTGTCTTGCAGAGAGTGGGGTTTCCAAGCTGGGCTAGAGCCACTGTGCTAACCACCATCTATCTGTGTGTCTGCACCATCCCGCCTCTGAAGAAATAGTTTATCAATCTTCCTTGGTTTTAAAGGGCAGTGGATCTATTATATTTTATGATAATGAGATAAAATGCTGACAATACATATCATCACAGTGCTCTGAGATTTAGCACACACGTGTTCTGCTTAGCCCTTCTTTACAAAGTTGTTCTGTAAGTATTTGTTTTCCTCCTTATGTGGAGGAATCCTTCCTCTCTTTGTCTAACAAAGATGTATGTATGTATGTATGTCATACATACCTGTATGGAGGGCCCCACTGAGAACTCTTTTCTCCTGTCTCCAGCGGCAGAGTGATGGTGGAGTGGTTATTTAGATAGCTGAAGCTGGAGTTGCATCCAAAATAACTTTCATTATAATAAGACTGGACAAAATACATGAATGCAACAGTTAGGTAACGAAAATGTTAGCTTTTGATATCCAATATATATCTTTCAAAGTGTTTTTGTGTTTCAAGAGCTTTCCCTAAGCTCACAACAGGGCAGGAGTCAGCCTGAACTCCTGATGACTCTCTGGAGCCTGTGCATCTGGGGACCCTAGAGCCATTTGGAGAAGTTTACATTCACAAGCAGGATTTCTGGATATAAAACAAATATTTCATGGACAAAATTTGAATTAAAAGCTATATCCTGTGTAATAGAAAGTGTATTTCTTTCAGCTCTATATGTAAATGAAATATATTTGTGTTCTTTAATACTCTATAAAGTTGAAGTATGTGATCCATCAGAATGTCTTACACATTCATACAACTGGAATGTGTTCTATGAAATCCTGTGAATCTATGGTCAAGGGAGACCTAGAAAATAGAAAGTGCCTTGAATACATTACACATACAGTAGTTTCAATGAGTGACTGAATACTAGTGTACACACAGTTTACTGGATTGTGAAATACCAAGGAACATTTTTCAGTGTTAGCTTATAAAGTGGCAGAGTACCTTTCCACATGCTTTTTAATATACCTGTGGTGAAGGGACTGCTAATCCATATGGAGTGTATTGTGCTTGATTAGTTTTATAGAGTGTGTTGTGTAAGGGTTGATTTAATTGCTGAATAAAATATCAACTTACTTGTAACTGCTTTCTACTTTGGGGACATGCAGTGCCATTTAATTGGCTTGTGTAGATAGCTTGCTGGTTTTTGATACTTTAATAAAACCTTCTGGTATACCTTTCTCTTCACATTTCCTCACAATTAAGTGGATGGCAATATGGTCAACAAGTGCTTAAAACACAGAACTTTATTAAACTTTGTTAAACTTACATTTATGAACCAAGGGAAAAATTCGGAACAATGAAGTCAGACTGATCAATGTTAAAAAAGAAGCAAATAAACCTTTAAACTAAGTTCTGAAGTTTAACTTATAAAAGCAAAGTAAGTGGAAAAAGGAAAAAACAGACAACTTTATTAGTTGTGATGTTCTCAGCCATCAGCATCTTTTTGGGCTTCCCCCCCTTTTCACCCCCCCTTAAGCATTTTCTGTCATGAATGCTGCATTCTGACTTTTCTTTCAAAGTTTGTTTGGTTCATTTTATCGAAATTCTGTAGCTATCACTTTTTTTTTTACTTTTTTTTTTCAGGATCTAGTGTCACTATCTCTGGACTAGAAGTAGAAATGCGTACAATTAGTCAGTATGTTAGATTTTACTGGTCACACACACAATGCTGAATCTCTCTATCATCATTTAAGGAGACACTTTTACTGTTACATAATATGTAAATATGTTTTTATTTTAAAGCAAATTCAGTGATTACCAAAAAAAAATTCCATTTATTCAGCACTGTGGTAAAGTTACAGAAGAGAAAACAAGATTAGTCCTGAAATCACATCCGTTTGTATTTTCTTTGTAGGTATTTCAATTCTAACTTAAAATTAACATTTTTTTCCCCCCAGTGGGTGCTTTCTTCTTTTCCTTCTGGTATTACATAAGACACTGAGTAAAGGCTCTAATCTTTGCTATACCAGAACACCCCTCCTTTGTCTTCTACTACGTGTCATTTCGTTGCAATGGAATATTGCATCGTGGTCCAGGGCTGTACCACGGCAATTCTGAGGCTTATATCACTTCTTTATATCGCTTCCATCAAGTTCTTTGATTAGAAATATTAATTTGCACCTTCCTGACTCCTGGTTTCTTCTCTTTATTATAGTCTTCTGAAGATACAGGAACATAAGTGTGGCTGTAACAGGTCAGATTAAAGGTCCACTTGACCCAATACCTGGTTTTCGTAACTACCAATAACACCTAACAGACATCCTAGAGAAAAGTATGAAAAGGATAAGCAAACAGCTGTGCTCCATTCTTCCTCCCGTCCCAAAACCCAGGAAATATGCTGCTTATGGACTATCTGACAGTGACATTTTTATTCTTAGTTGCCTTTGATGAATGTTTCTTCTAGGAATATTGCAAAACCTTCTGCATCTTATTCTGAGGTCAGTAAATGCATAACACTCATATTAACCTCTGCCTTTTTCTTTTGTTTGTTCGTTTTTCTCTTGGAACATTATATATAGTCTAACTAGTTCAGAAATAAAATACAATGTAATATCACAATTAATTAAATTAGGAATGGGTTGGTTAGATTTAGCAAAAAACCCTTCTTCCTCTCTCACTGCTTCTCATTTTTATTTTTATGAGGATACCGTGTACCTGTGTAGACTCTTCCTCATACAGTAATGGACATGTAACTGCATTATTTTTCAGGCATGTATCAGGAAAACGTTTTAATGTTTCCTCCTTGCCTTCCTCCTTCGTATTTTATTAATGTAGCTCCAGTTCTTTCTTGCTGAAGCAGTTTCCTTGTTAGATTTAAAAAACAGGAAATTAGTCTTTAATTTGCCTATAATTTACATTTCTGCATCACTTTATACATGGCTACAGAGTTCTGAGAAGAAATAGCCTTGCCATTCTTCATCCCCTTTCAATCATGAATATTGAGCAGATAGCTTTCAAGGGACACAAGAAAATCTTTTCCAATTAGAATCTGACAACATATGAAAATAAAGATCGTGTCTCAGTTAGTCTTGGTTCCAAAATTGTTACTTTTAGGCCATGAAAAACATATTTTTTAAAAATCTACTGCTCTTGGGGTTCCCTTTTGTGATTCGGTGTGTGATTTCAAAGAGTTCTCAGCAAAACACCAGGAATAAAAGTGGAAAAGAAAAAGCAAAATCAAAACGAAAACAAACAAAAAATTTCAGCTTATTTATAAGAATACTTAAATCTACATAGTTTCCAGAGTCTTCAGCTGAATATGGAGGCAGTCTACTTAGCTCCAGAAAGGGAAAATATGAGGCAAACCTTTCTATAACCCTTTTTTTTTTTTTTTTCAAAAATTGACTGAGAGTCTCAAGATTAAAAACAAACACAAAAAACCCCCAAACAAACCCCAAAACCAAAACAGACAAACAAGCAACAAAAACAAACAAATCAACCAAAACAAACCCCCAGTTGTTCAAAATTAGACTCATAAGGCTATAATGCTCTTTTCTTCCAGACTCAAGGGTGAGAAGACAAGGAGCCAATAACCATATCTCTCTTCTGTTTCTACACTTCTCTTCCCATGAGAGACTAGGTGCAGACTTTTAGGAAAATTATTTCTTTCCAGGTTTTTCTTGTTCCTGCTGAGAATATTATAAAGACATCAAGGACATAACAAAATACATTTTGCATTACATGAAACATTACAGCTCCGTGAGAAAATTAGAGTGTATTATAAAAATATTTACATATTTAACTAAAGATCTGCTTTAGATGTATTTTAGTAGAAAAAGGACCATTGTTTTACATACTTCAATTTTTATAGTTGCCTTTTAGGTCAGAAGAAATTGAGATTTTTTTTCTCTTCTTTTGATACAAATCTAATTTTTCATTTAGAAGTGCAGAAACATAGTAAAAGATAATGTTTTTTCATCGCTTGAAATGCCTTGTGAGATGGATTTTGCTCTTTTCTTCACTAGTCATGCTGTGACAGTAGGTTCTGTAAATCAAAGGATTATAGAAACTATTAAATAAACTTCAGCATTTCTCACTTTGCTGGTCCTGCTCTCATCTTTGATGCACAGCTTCAGAGTCTGGAAAGACTTTGTACACACTCTGCACCTCTTGAATGTGATGGTGTGCTTCCTCCCCCTCAACCTGATCTTTGTTTTTCCATAGCCCTGCTCAAGCGATTACTACCAGTGCCAGTCGTAGTGGATGTGACTAGTTGTGACGGCTGCATCCCACTTGAAGTGGACTTGGGAAAGGCAGATGACAACATAATAGCCAAGGGCTAATTTGAGTATGTGCCAAACAAAATATGGTTGGTATGCAAATATAAGTCAATCATCTTACTCCATAAATAGTTAGGGCCCAGGGCCCATTTAACTCTCCTGCACAGCAGAGGGCTGTGTGCCAGGGTATCATCTTGAGTAGGGACACCTCTCAAGGTTATTCCTTCAGGATGATAGATTCCTTATTGCATCAGATACTCGGTAAGTGGATTGGGAATAAGGACACTGAAATTCTGAAATCTTAGCTAAGTGATATAAAGGACAGATTGTGCATATATCATCCTTAACACAAAAACCATTACAAGTTTAGAACTGGGAGTGAATCCAGCTCCACCCAGACTCTTCTCTGAGCAGGAGTTTAGAACACAAGGGGGTCCTTTCTGAAGGAGGAGGATCTCCCTCACAGTTTTATCTGACCTTTTCCTCTATGCAGTTACACTCACGTGTAACTCGCCAAGGAATCCTATCGTACCTCTGTTGCATTTACCATTGAGGTTTGTTATAGAAATAAAGTATATTGTTGCTCCTCTCATGCTAGTGAAGTGCATGAATCCATCTGTGATACTGAGAAAACATTACTTGAATATCTCTCCAAAAGTACCGTATGAACTGAGTTCTCTCTGCTCTCCTCCATCCTGAAAGTTATCTGGAACATGGGAAGGAAATTACAACAAACATTTCCTTTAATTCTACACGGAATATCTAATTCAAACTACACAAAAGTGTTGGAAGTAGAACTATTGAAATAACATAATCTAAATTTCATATACTTTTGGATACAATCTTATTATTTAAAATAATAAAGTCAAGGGCACTAAAAATGACCAAATAATTGAATTTGATGTAAAAGACAAATGAATTTTTGAATGCAGTAAAGGTGAAACAATCTCATTCCTAAGGAAAAATCGAAGTATGAGGAAAGCAGACTTGCAAAAAGACAAAAAAAAAAGAAAAATTATTGCAGGATAAAAGTCTCACAAAAAAAAATTGGAAAGGGTGCAGTGTATTACTAATAGCAAGTGGATTAGGAGTGAGATTTAATTACAGAGAAAATGTTTAATGTAGTTTAGAAAGATTTTCTACTCTACAGTGTAGACTAAGAAGGGAAACTGTCTCTCATAAAAAAGCAAAATTTCATTATCTAATTTATCCAAGTCCCTGTGATAATTTTTACTTTTACCTTAAATTGAAAGCCTCACTTTTTTAAGTCCACATCCTGAACTGAAGATCAAGACTTGAATCAGAGAGTTTAGTGAGGAGAAGCACAGTTTTTCAAAGGTCATCTTCTGACATGCTTATCCATGCACTCAATTTTTCTTAAAGAGAAAGCAAAAAGAGCTGTCACTGTTTGGAAAACAATAGTGATAAGCCTACACTGTCAAGATATTTTTTTTTTAAACATGCAAAATGTGAATCGATTTTTTAAACTTTTCTTGGCAAAAGGCAAAGTATGTTTTGTGTAGAACTAACAAGGAAAAATAGTTCAATTGCTTTTATTGTAACTATACTAAATTCTCTATTCCACTTGACCTCAGGTTAGCTATCAATCTGAAATAGTTGTATTCATGAAAATATTCTTGAAGTGGTTTACTTGATCATAAAAATATTCACATTGAGGACATCAAGAGTTTTTGAGGATAGTCCCAAAGTTCAACAAATTTGTTTGTTGAAGGATCAGAGAAATTTAAAAACTCTCAATTCATATAGGCAAAAATAATACCTCAGCTTGTAATAAACAGTTATTCTGCAGTTGTTAAACCTCTCAGAAACAAAAACCTCATTCACTGAACAATATGTATCTGATTAACCCAAATTTCTCACAGATTCAACATAAATCCATTGGCAAAATATTTACACACAGGATAATGGATCACAAACATTTAATTTCCCAGATGATTGCTCTAACCACTAGAATTGGTATAATATTTAGTTGTTTTATTTGTGATAGTTTTTTCCTCTTTGTTTTCCCCACTGAATATTCCACTGAAATATTTTTTTTCTAAATTATATTCTCTCCCTTTAAGATTTTATGCAGTTATATTCCTTTTGACACTATTTCAACATTTTCATCAATATTTTATTATTTAAGAGTATTTTTTTGGAACTAAGGTGGATCACTGTCTATAGCAAAGGAAAAGGATCACCTCTGTCAGTATATCCCTACTGTGACAGTCAAGGCACTTCTTAAAAATGCTATTTAACATTCCTTGTGGAAAAGGACTGAATATATCTCTTAATCCTGATAAAGTACCTGAATACCAGGAGTTTGTTCTGTTTCTTAACACATCTCACACTTTTCTATTTGATTTCAAAGTTGATTAGTTTGACTTACAAATGTTTTGGGGTTCTTATTACATTATTTGTGGAGAGTTTAGGTTCCACTGAAAAACAAACAAAAAAATCACTCCTATATTCCGATTTGGGAGTGTCTGTGTGTGCATGTGCACAAGTATGGAAACAGATGAACAAACACAGTTACTTTTGTAAATACCTGGAACTTGAAGATATTTGAATTGTAAGACATTGGATTACTAGTTTGGAGGTAGTTAGACTATTTCATGCAGCCAGTTAAGATGTCAAAGTACAGGGGGGGAAAAAAAAGAGCAAAATAGATTCTAGTTCAATTATACATAAAAATATAGGAGTTTGGTTTTAAAATTCTTTGTATCTTGTAGAGAGGCAAGTGTATATTCTCTTGTACCCAAACATTTAATTAACAAGAAAAAAACACATTATGAGGGAAAGATTGTGTTCAAATGAAAGGGAGCTGTATGTTTTTCTAAGGCATAGAGGCAGAAAAAAAGTGTGAAAAAAATTATTAGGTGTGAAAGAATTTTAATTAATGAAGATATTTTTTAGATATAATATTTCTTCACAGCATTTCTCTGATAGGTTATTCTCAGTCTGTTTCTCATCTTGAATAAAACTCCATGTTCTCTTCCTTAATAACTTGTTCTGAAGCAGGCAATGTGATAATATCCACTGCTTATAGCATCTTCCCAAATTAAATGAGAAAAAAGATTTCACCTTCTTAGTCTGGTCTCCATGGTTAGAAAATCAAACTTAGAAATTTTCTTAAATCTGTAATAATCTACCATCCTAAAATTCAAGATATTAACTATTTGTTTAACACAGTAAAGCTACGTTGGATTTTGGTACTTCCTGAGCACTCAACTGGAATTTCAGGTTTCTGAACAGACTGTGCATGAGGGTTTATGACCAGTGTGAATTATCTTCCCCATTTAGCTAAAATATCTTTTGATCTGTATTGTCATGGTTTCATGCAGTGGCAATAAAGTAATTTCAGGTAAAAGAGAAATTAATTAAATCAAGTGCATTTCAATGATTCATTTGATCCCATCCATATCTCCATTTCTAATTTGATTAGTAATGAGAAATAGGCACTTCTAACTCATCATTCATCTCAATCTAAAGTAGACAGCTAAAATAGGTCAGATGAGTCATACTCTGAAAAATGTTGCTATTTTTCTATTGATTATAAAGAGCCTCTAGGGGAAACTCATAGATAAGGGTGTTTCTATGGTAGATTTCTAGTGTTACATGAGATTAATCCAACCCATGGTATATCTACTAACAAGCAACAGTGACAGCAAGCATGACTGCAAAAACTTGTTATGTTTTCAAAGAAAGGGACATGTAGAATTGAATTTGAAGGAAAATTGCTGATCAGTTCATGATTGTAATCAAGATGTAAAATGCCAGTGTTTGTCATAGATTAATTTCAGCATAATTCAAGGATAAAGTTATATCTCACTATTTGAATTATTTGGACATGAAAAGCAGTACAAGACAAAATTTGGCCTGAGTATTCAGCTGTTTAAATCCATATGTTTAATTTTTATTCACAGGCCTTCTCTAGCCATTAAGCATTATAACATCCCTTGTGAGCTCCAGTGCAGGACCAATCAGCAACAGCTCTGTCAGTTTGTATGAATAAACACAACTGCTGCTGGTCTCAACTTTAGCACTTTGATTTTTATAGTCAAAAAATAAATGAAGAAAATTAATGTCGCTTCAGTAGATTTTAAATAGAACATTATGAAACTTCAGTAAATCATGTCTATTGAAACGCCATATAGAACAGTACAACAGATGCAAAGTGACTGATACTTGAAAAAGTAAAGCTATTGCTAAACATTATCTGAAATAGTTACACTAAGCAAATGTAGAGGAACTAGTACATTAAATTCCAATAAACTACTGTAGTGGAGCATTACTGATTTGCTACTTCTGTGTAAATGAGTTGTACAAGTAGCTAAACTTGAAAGATGAATAAGAATCAACAACATCTGCAACATTAGGGTGAAGATATTAGGTCTGAAGCAGTTGGGCGAAATTAGTAATATGAAGGAGCTGAGAAGAATAATAATAGTGACATCAGCTGTGACCTGTTGGTCAATGAGTTTGCTCACAAGAGAGCAAACCTAAATCAGATTTTCAAATCTGTTGGTTTTGTGTTGTTTTTTTTTTTCCCCTAGCTAAGGCTGTCATTGGGATTGATAATAATTATTTCTCTTTTTCTCTTCGATCTTATTTGTTTATGGGTAGATCTTCTATTCCAGCAACAACCTCCACCAACAGGATAAAGTATTACACTGGACTTAAGTGAAAAGATAATGGTCTTTTTGCATTTTTGCTAACAAAATATAAAATATTTTAGCAAAATACTGATGCATTAGTGACTCTTCCAAGGAAAGCACTGGTCTATAAGGCAAGCTGGTTTACAATAGTATAAAGAAGACAGTTCTATTGTATCAAAGACATTGGAACATATGACTTTTTCAAGTGAACAGGAAATGCCTATCAATCACAGCATTTTCTATACCCTAGATATTAAACAATTAGAAATATTTGTGTGTAGAATCATAGAATGGCTGAGGCTGTCAGGTACCTCTGGAAACCATCTAGTCCAACCACCCTGCTCAATCAGTCACTTAGAGCAGGTTGCTTGGAGTCATGTCCAATCAGTTTTTCATTGTCTCCAAGGATGGAGACATCAAAGCCCCTCAGGTAAAATTGCTCCAGTACTCAATGACCTTCACAGGAAAAAAAGTTTTTCCTCATGTTTAGATGCAAATTCCTGTGTTTCAGTTTATGCTCATTGCCACTGGTCCTGTCACTGTGCATCATGAGATGTGCTTGATTCCATCTTCTTTATTCCGCCAGTGCCATCAAGTATTTGCACATAATGCTAAGGTTCCCCTGACCCTTCTTTTCTCTAGGCTGAACCCTTCCAGCTGTTTCAGCCTCTCCTTGTGTGTTTGATATTCCAAGCTCTTAGGCATCTTTTTGGTGTTGTGCTAGACTTGCTTCAGGAAGTCATAGAATCTGGCTTACTGAATCACAGAATCACGTCCAGTACTGGATGCAGCACTGCAGATGTTTCTCACCAGGGTTGAGTAAAGCACTGGGGCAGAGGAAGCCCACCTCCCTCGACCTGCTGGCAACACTCTGCCTGGTGCAGCCCTGGAGACTGTGAGCCTGTTTTGCTGAAAGGGTACATTGTTGGCTCATGGTCAGTTTACTGGTAGCCCTGACTCCCAGGTCTTTCCCTGCCAAGCTGATTTTCAAGCAGTCCTGCTGTTTGAAATTGTTCTTCCTCACATATACTTCCCTTTGTTGAATTTAATGAGATTCCTGTCTTTAACCTCTGGAGGTTCCAGTCAGTGTCAGCACACTGCTCTGGTACATCAACCACTCTTCATAGTTCTGTATCATCTACAAACATGTGAGGGTGCACTGTGTCCCATCATCCAGGTCATCAGTGAAGATGTTTAACACTGCTGACTACAATATCAACCCTTGGGACAAAGCACTAGTAATTTGCCTCCCGCTGGACTTTGTGTCTGACTTCCTCAGTGCCAACAATTCAGCTAGTTTTCAACACTGAGTTGCCCAGCTTACTGTCAATTCTACACTGTCCAATAAATTACTGTCCATTTATCTGGTCTGCACTTCATAATTTTGACTGTGAAAATATTATGGAAGAATAGCTAAAGACATTGATCTCTACTGAGTTATTTATTTCATCATAGAAGGCTGTCAGGTTTGTTGAATGCAATTGCTCTGTTATAAATCCATGCCAAATATTCCTTATCACCTTCTTGACCTTAGTATGTTTGTAAAGGATTTCCAAAATGATTTGCTCTATCACCTTCATAGTGCAACAGTATATAGATCTTTATATATGGATTTTTTTTTAATTGTTGTATTTGAAAGATGGTAAACCTTTTTACATAAAAAAAGGTCTCAAATTTTCTATTGTAGTCGTACCAAATATTTGTGTTGTGCGAAAATTTTTTCAAGGTATGAACTTAAAACAATACCTGGATCAAAAAGAAAAGAACCTGCATTAAGCCAAATTGATTAGGAACAAATTGAAACAAAAATACATAGGACTTGAAGATAGAGAATAATTAGGTGGCATCACAGCAAAAGCAAAACAGAAGAAACTGATAGGTTTTGCACAAAATCATGAATGTCGTGTTACCACAGGCTCCACAACAAACAAGAGGAGACTCAACTGAAGGTCAAATGCCACCCAGTAGAAAATATTTTTCACTTAGCACATAAACTGGAGGTTAAACAGTAAAAAGAGTAAAATCTATTTAACCTAAGGCATAGAGACTGTAGATGCATTTCTGATAGCAGCAGCTTAAATCAGATGAGAAAAACCTCATTATACATTCTTACATATATCCAGAAACAGGCCAGAAACCAGGATACTGCTTGTGATGTCCAGGTAAATAAGCTCACTGCTTTTACAATAGAGTATCTGTAGATTTAAAACAATGCCCTTGTACTTCGTTTGTGTGACAAAGTTTTGGTAGCAAGGAGGCTTCAGAGGTGACTTCTGTGGGAAGAGACCAGGAAATGCCCTGTGCCCCAAGCAGACACAAAAAAGCCAAGCACATCAGTGATGCTGGTACCCTCTCTGTGGCAATATATTTAAGTAATGATAAAAAGCACTGCGCAGGACCTGAAAAAGGAGTAAGAAAAAATGTGAGAAACAGCCTCACAGATCCCAAGATCCTTGAAGAAGGAAGGGAGGACATGCTCCAGGTGCAAGAGTAGAGATTGTTCTGTAACCTTTGGAGAGGACTGAGGTGATGAGGTTGTCTTTCTGCAGCCCATGGAGGACAATATTAGAGCAGATGTTCACATTTCAGACCACAGAGGACCCCACAATAGTGTAGAGGGACATGCCCTCCATATTCTCAATGTCCTTAACTAAGTGAGCAGATAGAAGCATACTGCAATAGCAGTGGAGAATTACAGTATCACTGAATGTTTGATGTTGGAAAGGACTTTCAGAGGTCTTTAGTGCAACCTCTCTGATTGAGCAGAGTAACCTACAACAGGTTCTCCAGGACTGTGTCCAGATATCTTTTGAATATGTAGACGCCACAAGATCTCTGGGAAATCAGCTCCACTGCCATCACCTTCACAGTAGCTTACTGATAAAGGATGATAAAGACAGCGAAGGGTGAAAACTGTTGATTGTCAGTGGTACCAAACAATTGCACTAGGAAAAGAAACAATTCCTGAACTAGATGCTCAGAGAACTAAAACTGTTGTGATATCATACAAATTACGCTTGTTTTCAATGTATTGAACACTGGAAAAAGCCAAATGAGCCAATACGGAAATTGCCTTGCAAATGTTCAAATGTGGAATCACAATACAGAGACATAACATACTTATCAGGCTGTACCACAAATACAGAACATTGTTAATTATCTTACCTTGAGGGACCAGATATGACCTTTTTGTGCCCCTTGCAATTTAGAAGTGCATAATTTGAAATGGAACTATTATTCTCTGCAGCTGAAAATAGATAATTGTACATTCAGAGAAACATGTTCTTAGGGAATTTTCTCATGTCTACATATGCAAGGTCAAGAGGTTTAAAATAGACCAAAGACACATATTTGGTTCAGATGGCCCTGTACTCTTTAACTTGTGCCTTCAGCCTAGGGAATCAAAGCACTTAGACTGTAGAAGTTGTATCCACATTTAAATTGAAACAATAATTCCAGTATTCTGTAGAAAATAAGTGCTACAGAGCTTTATTTACTTTTACAGTCAACATCCATTTTGTGCACAGCCTTTTTTTTGACGTTATTAAACTGCCTTCATCTTAATCCATGAGTTTTTTTTTCATCTTATTTTCTGCTCCTTCTGCTGAGAAGGCAAAGTGACAGACCAGCTTGGTGCGCGCCTGGTGTCTAGCCAAAGTCAACATACTGTCGCATTCCATCAAGGGACAAAATGATGAGCCACTCCAATTTTGGGGTGCAAGCAGGAATGACTGTTTATTTAGGGGCACATGGGACTTTTATAGGTTCGGGGCAGAGGGCTCTGGAACTAGGGAGGAGTAACAGGTGGAGTTAGGGTGGAGCGTGACATATAAGGAAGGGAAGGGTGGTGACCGCGACATACAAGGGAAAAACTGGGGGTGGCTAGCCTTATAAGGGAGTGGCGCACTGCTTCACAGGCTGGCCAATAAGGGAATGGGGATACAACAACCAGTCATGACAGTCGAACAATAGAAATAAAATAGAAACGGAATAATGCCTATTCTAATACAGAGTATTGCTAACCGGCTAACAAGAACATTTCAAAACTTTAAAACGGCAACCATGGATCCGTTTCACATGGATCGGGTCCAGCCCAGGTAAGATCTCTCTTCAGTTTCGTTTTCCTTGGGTCCCGGTGCTGATCCCGTGTTCTGCCGTCTCGAGCTTGTAAAATCATTCTGTGGTTCCCTCACGGCATACCACAGTCCTTTTTCATTCATAATGGAGGGCCTGAGGAGTTTGAGATAAGGATAGTAATTGGAAGAGCCAATGGGCAAAACATGGACTGAAGACAGCTAGAGAGTGGAACGATGATGAGGAATTTTGGTTCTTGCAATTGTAATGAAGAAATTAGGGGTAGATTATGTGCAAATTGTCAATTTTGATTTGATATTTTGATTTTGGTGGGGGAGATTATTTTTGTTGATGTGAGTGAAGTTTGTAATAATTGTGAATATTTTGTTATAAATGTGGATTTTAATGTTAATTCCTGGATATGATTTGAGAAATAAGAAGTAGAATGTGTTGGGTTATCATGGTAAGATTTTGGTAGTGAGAGGGGCTGCAGAACTGCATTCTGTGAGAAGATGCCGGGACCTTCCCCTGTGTTGAACAGAACCAATGGCAACTGGCTCCAGGATGGACCTGCTGCTGGCCAAGGCTGAGCCCATTGGCAGTGGTGGCAGCACCTTTGGGCCAACAGAGTTAAGCGAAGGGAAACCCTCCCCAAACTGTGCAGATGCAATCAAAGAGAGGAGTGATGATACTTGAGGGGAACAACCCTTCAGAAACACAGGTCAGTGCAGAAGGAGGGGGAGGAGGTGCTCCAGGTGCTGGAGCAGAGCTTCCCATGCAACCTGTGGTGCAGCTCATGGTGAGGCAGCTGTGTCCCTGCAGCCCAGGGCAGCTCATGTTGGAGCAAAGATCCAACTGCAGCCCCTGAAAGCCTCACACTGCAGCAGGTGGATGCCTGAAGGAGACTGTGATCTCATTGGAAGCCCTGTCTAGAGCAGGCTGCTGGCAAGAGTCTCTTCCTGAGGGGCTGCACCCTGTGGAGGAGGCCCACACTGAAGCAGTTTGTGAAGAACTACAACCCATTCAGAAATTAGTGGGGCACTGTCTTCCGTGAGAGTGGCCTGTCTCTGGAGCAGAGGAAGAGTAGGAGGAGTCCAAGCTCTGAGGAGGAAGGAGCAGCAGAGACAGTGTATGATGAGCTGACCACAGCCCCCATTCCTCATCTCCCTGTTCCACTGGGTGGAAAAAAGGTTGAGAAATCATGAGTGAAGTTTAGTCCAGGAAGGAGAGAGGGGTGAGAGGAAGGTGTTTAAAGATGTGGTTTTATTTGTCATTACCCTAATCTGATTTGATTGGCAGAAAATTAAATTCATTTCTCCAAGCTGATTCTGTTTTTCCCATGCCAACAGTTGGTGAGGGATCTCTTTGCATCCTTATCTCATCCCCCAAGCCTTTTTTTTGTATTTACTCTCCCCTATCCAGCTGTTGAGGGCAGAGATGGAGTAGCCTTGGTAGGCATCTGGCACCTAGACATTGTCAACTCACCACTCATCCCTTGATGTGAAGTTTTGCAGCTTGTTTCTTTCCCAGCATGTGTTCCTGAGAACAGTCCTTAAAATAGAACTGCAGTGTCCTTAAGTTCTCTGTGAAGATCCGTCACCTCTGTACTACCATTACAGTTAAAAATGGAGTATGTTTAAGAACTCAAAGACAAATGGTCTTGGTTTTGTTTTTTTTGTTGTTGTTTCTCTGCTTTGTTTGTTGTTGGTTATTTTTTCTTTTTCTATTGTTGTTTGTGTTTCTGTGTTGTTTTGTTTGGGTTTTTTTCTGACTCTCTATCAGTGCCTTAGAAGCTCTGCCTCAAAGACTTTGGGACAGAACAAACACAAATGTACTTCTTCGGCTTTATAGGAGAGGACAAAATCCAAATGTCTATATTTTATATATTGAATCAACTTTTATATTCTTCCACGAATCAATCCTAGAGACTGTCCAGAGAGGTTAGTAAGTGCCATCTAAAATCAAAATTGCACGGGACCGCTATGAAAATAATTTAGTTTCTCTGTAGTCATTGAGTAGCAATATTTGTGTACCATCATTCTATAATCTATTTGCATTTAAATCATGATATCAATTGTAACATTGTTTCCTTACCAAGTTTTGTATAAATAAACTGAGATTTTCTGCATCACTTTGCTAGAAAGCCATGTTGTTACAGTACACTCTTAATCGTAATAGGTGAAGTAGAATTTGAAGGTCTTTATGATGTCCCAGAGTGGAACAAGGAAAAATAAATGTGTAACTTTTGCACTGTTTTTCATCTTCAGATAGGAACTTCACAGCTACAGGGAAAGAAGAACATCTTCTTCCAAAAATGGATTTTCTTAAAATTGAATATCAACATGAAGTCAGAGCTAACTTTTACTTCATTTGCAAACAACCTTTAGATTCCAACATGCGAGGTGCTTGACAATATACTAAAACACAAACTGGGGATATTACAGAATAGTAAAATTCTGCAGAAGTCTGTTAGATTTTATGGAAAGCTCCATCCAGAGGGCATTGATCAGTTTATAGTGCATGAGGGAGAAGATCTAGCTACAGATTTAGGTGAGACACTTCTTTTCTGACAACTGTGAAGTTTTAAATTTGATTTCTTAAGATCGTCACATACCAAAGGATCAAAGGGAGACTGAGTATACATTAATAGGTAAGGATCAAAGAATTTTTTTAAACTTATACACTGCTACAGAGTGTAAGACTTCATGTACTGAGGCACAGCAGCAGCCCAAAATAAAAGTACCTTCTTTTTTTTTTACAAGTTGTCTGGAAACATTTGTTTAAGAAATCTTTCCAGTAATTTCTTTATCTGCTTGGATTGCTTGATCTGTTTTTTGATAAATTCCAGGCAACCCTTGATTTACAGATATTTAAGCACAGTTAGATTAAATACCCAGTGACACAATAGGAGGTAGTTAGCACAAACTGAAATCCAAGAAATTCCGTTTAAACATAAGCAAAAGAAAAACAATTACTGGGAGGGGGATTGAACACTGGAATATGTTGTGGAGCCTCCATTCTTGAAGATACTCAAAACCTGAGTTTCAAGTAACCTACTGTAGGTAATGTTGCTTTGAACAGAGAGTTTGACAAGACCCTCACCAGAGGTGATATGTGCCATCTTTTTCAAACTTTCAGTTTAAATCTACTGTCAGGTCATTTCAGGGAAGCAGAATACACTTTCTTTTCTGGATTAGTAAAAAAAAAAAAAAATCCAGAAGACAAGGTATCAGAGAAGTGAGGAAGCCTGAAAAAGTTTAAAGGACAAATAATAATTAAATACAAAAATAAAATCCAAAAACACCCCACCCCACAAACCTGTGATCCACCTTCAGCAGAGAAAAAAAGCAGATGGATGGCAGTTAGAAGGGTAATGACAGGACAAGAAGATGGAAATTGTCTCTGTCTTAACCAGAATTTCACTTGCTTTTAAGTTTAAACCTATGCAGCTAAATTTAACCTAATTTTCAGATGGAGTAAGTATGCTGCTTCATTAACTTCAGCATGGGTGCTCAGTCTCCTATAAGAGTAAGGTCACCTTTCGTTAGGTACTTAATTATGGGTTTCATGGCCTGACTCATAGAGGTATTACACACCCGTAACATCACTGAATGCATACGAAAAGCAGTATGTTTTTGTGTGCTTCCAAGCTTGGAACTTTGATTGATTCTAATTAAAGAAATTGCTAACACAATTGTGAAAGAATAGGGTTGATTATATGCAAGAGCAGCATTTCTAGCAAATTTTATATTCTCACTACACTGTGAAAACAAGAAGCAATAGCGTTTAGGATCATTCTTCATTTCAAGTGGCATTAAATCTTTCTGATCCAAGAAACTTTGTGAGTTTTTATTTTTCTTATATTTTCAACATATTGAGCAAATTATTAACACTTAATTGTTACTCATTTTGGACTTAAAGAAAGACTGTTTATACTTGCACAAGTTACCAGAGTTCATAAGCTTTCTCTAACAGCAAAGACTGTATTTGAACTGAAAGAGTCCTGTCCTACAGGCCCTGGTAGAAAATGAACTAGGAACAAAAAGAGGGACAGTGATTTTGGAGAATTATTTTACCATTTGTGATCACGCATTGCCATGTTGAGGCTTCAAATGTAATTATTCATGTGGATAGGATAAAATTCTTCATGGTTCTGTGTTTTTCATGTGGACCATTAAAAATACCTGTACCTAAGTGGGCAGATAAAAAAACAAAATATAAAAAGTTGAAAATTTATACCAGACTTATATATGGACTGTTATGGGAGTTCATTGAATTTTGAGTATGGATCATACTTATCATCATACTTATAATAATATAAATTATCACAGAATAAATGCTGTTAAGGGAAAAAATAGTAGATAAGGTTTAAATTCTAGTTTATTTTTCAAGTGGGAGTCAGTTCCAGACTAGAAACTTACATATCAGTGCCAGCTGAGCAGAGGTCGAAGTTCCCATTGTGTAGGCAGTGGAGATGTAGCTAATTCTGATCTGGAACTGGAATGGAGATATGGAATGATTTGACTCATGCTAAAGCATATGATTCATTTGTTACCGTATATGTCCAGTGCCTTTTGAGTCGGAAGAATTTTGCAAAGGAATTGTAAATATTGCACAAGACATTTGAAAGATCCTGTGCAATTCCAGGCTGAAGGTCAGATAGGATACCCCACAAATAATAAAATGTCCCTAAATGTCTTTTTTAGTCAGCAGAATCAAGATTTTTTTTCCAGGAAAGGATTTAGCTATCTAACTGTAGGTGTCTAACACATAAAGTGTAATTTCTGCACTGCATCTATTAGTCCTGAGAAGATGTTTCGGATACCATGGAGGGGTCTCCATGGCACCACTCTACCTATTCACAAGTAGCTAAATTTTCTCCCTGGTACACCGTCACTTGAATAGCCAAGAAGACCATAGTGACTATATTGACTATATAATTTTTGGACATAGACATACATTTTATTCACTTTATCTGAAAATTTTTCATGTCTCCTGTTCTGGGAATTGTTTAAATTCACTGACAAAAGTGTAAAACAACAGGTATCTTAATGAAAAAGTTAAACAGAAACTAATGTTTATGAGATTTGTGATGTAACACCATAAGCACAACTGATTATTAAATGACTTTTCTTACTGCTTACAAGTAATAGGAAAACAATTCCTGACAAAAGTTCTGCCAAGTTCTAACCCTTTTACAGTAACACTAAAGGTCATTAGTTCCTGTGATGTGGAATTAGATGAATCTTTAAGGTCTCTTCCAACCCAAACCTCCTATTCTTTACAGAGATGCGAATTCTTCCAGTACTGTGTTAAACACAATATTATGTTCAACACCTGTTTTTTTAATCCAGGCAAGACCACTTTTTTCCCAAGTGGGCTTAGATTTACCATAGAAATTCTTTGCACAGGACTATTCAGCAATAGTCTTCTAAGGATAATTCTTAATACTTTGACAGTCAGACGCTTTTGTAAGTCAGAAGCTGCACCAGTATTTTGCTCTCAAATCTGCAATGCTGTCTTAGTCAGGTATTGACTACTCATGCATTTAGCATTGGTCATTAATGCTCACTTTAAAGAAACAGAATTGTATTTAGAGGAAAGCTGTTCAAGACAATGAAGTTCTGCAGTGATCAATGCCCAGAACACTTAGCTTTCCTAAGCAGAGTAATAAATATATTGTCATAAGCAGAGAGCTTGCATGCAACAGATTTTATTTCATTAGATATGCAGTACTTATTGCATGCACTTTTACAAATACATTTTAGCATTGGCATAATTCCGCAGTTATTTATGTGTAACACTTAGGAAGACTACTTCTTTATGATAGAGTTTCCAAGAAAATGCTCTAATCTTTTCTTGTAATTCCTGAAATGGCTTATAGCTTTCTATTCCAGTAGAGTATAGAATTGGGAATCTTTATTTAGAGAAATTATTTATCTTTCTTTAATGGCCTTTATAGGAAATGGAAGCTAGAAAGCAAATAACTTTAGGGAAGCAATATTCTTCTTAATATATATATCATAGCAGGTAGACACAGAACAGAAATCCACCAAAAGTGCTTTCTTAATGCACTCTTTTTGTTTGGTGGTTGTTCTGGGGTTTTTTGTTGTTGATATTTTGTGGGGTTGTGTTTGGGGTTTTTTAATTTGCTTTGGCTTTGAATTTTTATTTTTTTTTAACTTATTCAAGCACTAATTGTGCAAAGGTAGAAGGAAGATTTGGAAGAAAGCGGTTTATTAAAACTCAGTAGTTGCCAGGGGATTTATATTTCTATAGTAAAAATAACTTCTTAGTGCAGACATACAAACACCATGAATCCACAGAAAATAAGAGGAACATTAAATACTCCCACCTCTTCTTAGAACAGTTGAACTCTAGCTCTTGTAAACAGCTAGAATAGCAGCTCTATTAGATGCTGCCTGAAAAGATTGTGTATATCAGCTGTATTCAGAAGGGAACTGAAAATATCCTCATGATGTACAGGACAATCGTGAACATACACAAAAAACTTATATTTACGTGGTACCAAGCACTACTGAGATTACTCGCATCTATCAGCCTCTCAAGACACAAATGAGTTGCAGTCTTGAATGATCTGTGGTTGCTTATTTTGCAACCTTACAAGAGACCAATTCTTATTCCTGCAAACCAGTAGACTATTAATAATAATAATGAAAAAGAGGTGAAACAAAGAAATGCAATGAAGTGAAGGTGAATGTATGTGTGAAAAGGGAAAATAGCAGAAATGGTAACAAAAAATATTAACACCATATGTTCATAAACTGAAAGGAATAGGCACACTTTAAGAAAAGGTATAAAGTGCAATATTTTTTTTTGTTGTTTACCTTTAAAAAAAGGTTGCTTCTATAATGTTCCTTTATAGTATCTTTTGGAAAGTACCTCTGAAATCCAGTGAGCAGGACAGGAGGAGGTCCTCAAGGGAAGTGCTGGACTAATCAGGGGTTGATTCCGACTCCAAGGGCTCATGTTGTGTTACAATTGTTCACAGAAAGCATAGCCCTATAGAAGAGGGCTGCATCTGGTGAATGCCTTGTACTTAGGAAATTTATGACTAGTGCTGGACCAAAAGTAGAATACATGTCAAAGAGATGCTATTGGTAGCATTGATATTAAGGCTGCTAACTGATGGTCTTTTAACCACCTCATATCCATATCATCAGTGCTATTAAGCATTTTAACTCTAGTCTTCATGAATTTATCTTCATGCCCAAGGTGACCTTTCTTTTCTTTTTTTTTTCCTTTTTGAACTTTCCTGATTTAAAGGTGTTTTTGCCAGAGTTAAATTTGCTACTGCAGAGCTGTAGCGGTCTCAAATTTTCCTGTACCTCTTTTTGTTTCAGATAGGAAAAAAAATCCTAATGTCTTATGCTAATATTACATCTTTGTATTTTCATCTTACAGAAAGGGGTGAAACATACCTTTCTAGCTTGTGCAGAATTCTAAATTTCCATTGAAACCACATTACATTTCTCCATCAAATGATCTGGGGAAAAACCCTACAAATATAAGCAGAGATTGATTTAGAAAAGCTTGATCTAAATCTAAACTTTAGAGCTTTACTTCATGTATAGTCTAAACATTCCCAGATATTTAAGACCTAACTGAGCTTAATTGGAAAAGAATTCAGAGAATAAATCCTCTGACTGTTGCTGGATGTTGTCTGTCTGAAACATTAGATCCAAGAGTGAGACATGTTATTTGCACTCAAACATGGACATGAAGATTGTTGCTGTGGTTTACTTTAAGCAGAAAAAAATAAAAATCTATGAATGACATTCAGATATAAAATTATTTTTAAGAATGCAAAATTTATTCACTATGTACCTGTCACATTAGAATCTTTTATCTAGTAGTTCTGTTGCTTGCACAGTTCTATTAAGAACAATCATTCAGCATGCTCCTTTCATATTGACAATACACTGAAAAAAATTATGGTTACATTTAATGATTAGCAAAAACATTTAATCACATCTGCTGTATCTACAATATACTGTATTTAAAATTTACAGCATATTGGCTTAATCTAATCTAGTAGTATTATAACCTAGACTTATTTATGGTTGGAAGATATTTTTCTAGGCTGAAAAATTAAAAAACTGTAAAATTCATCATTAAAAATGTTAAAATCTCATCTTCATGACAGACAGGTTAAATTAGTTGTTCAGATCACCAGTTCATTAAAGCAAAAATTGTGTGGTTTAGTGCAATTCTCTACAGTTTATAGTGAAGTAAATTCCAGTGCTTGTGAGATGCATTCTTTCAAAAGAAAACAAATAATAATGGTTTCTTTTCAAGGGGTTTAAGAAATAATTTTACAGATTTTTTTAAAACATGTATATATTTTTTTCCTCCAGAAATTCCTCTCCTTAAAGAACCCAAACTTTTCTCTGTCTGTTTTGGACAGCAGCTTCATTTCACTGAATGATGGTTCCATCCATAAATCAGAAATTTTTATGCCTTCTGAAATTTCAAATATATCCACTCCCATATAACCAGAGTCTCCACTCTGTGAGAGACAGTCCTGTAATGAACTTCACACCTTGGTTTATAAGAAACAGAAAAAAAAATGGGATTAACCCTACTTAAAAATGTGTTTTGTGTATATCAATGCCATAGCAAAACACCCTTATTAAGAGGAGAAGTCAGAAAGTTTTCTGACTATCTAGCTATTTTTCATGTAAGATTGCTCATTTATCACATGAGTCTGCAGAAAGCGTTTGGTGTACGTTTTAGTTATCTTCACTGAGGAAATGCAGAATGAAACATCAGTTTTTATTTATGATTTCACAGACATCCTGTTCAAAAATAGTAAACCCTAACTGAAAAAAAAAAAGAAAAAAGTAAAAGAAGAAAAAGACACTGGGTTTGAAAACACCATTGGATGAGCAATTGACCTTGTTTATGAATTAGAAAGAAAAATGGCAATCAGTTTTCATCATTTGTTTTAGGAACTTTGAACTCTTATAGTACATTTTATTGCTATTTTAAAATGGTTAGCAAGATCAGTTTATGGAAAAGGTGAGGCTATGCACACAGTATCTAAAGCTAAAAAAACAATGTGGAAAACGTATATTAAATATTCTTAGTGAATGCAAGTTTGCCATTCTTCAAATATCCTACTGCAGAGTAATCTGCAGCAGTGAATGATTCCAACTTGAATGGTATTTGTAGAAAATTCTTGCATTTTTGTTTGCCTCCATCAAGATCTAGTTATTTTGCTTGTGTAGCATATAACTAATTTGTGCTATAGATGAAGGAATTTAAAAAAAATCTTTGACGTCAACCTTGAAATGACCCTTAGATTCTACATGACAGTGGCAAATCTTTTTCTGCTAAAATATGTCTAAGAAAAACTCAGAATCTGCAAAGTTAAAGATGCAGATTAAGTTTTTACAATTTTAATTTTTTTTTCTTGGTAAGCTTTTCTTGATTTCATTATGAAGTCAGAGACATTACATTGTAAAACATCTAGTGAAAAGTCTGGATTCTTATAAATCGACATATGCTATATCTCCTCTGTACTGCAGGTGGGTTTTTTTTGTTTGTGTTTTGGGTGGGTTTTTTTTTTTTGGGGAGGGGGGGTTTGGTTGGTTGGTTGGTTGGTTGGGGTTTTTTATATACTAGCAGCAGGACAACAACGTCTGTGAGGAAATGGCTGTCAGAAGTGACTAAATTCTTTCTGATTTCAGTGAAGTCCTATCCTCCATTTAGGAGTAATTATGATAGTGCAAACCTGAAAGTTTGAAGTTTTGAGAACAAGGAATCGGTTATTTGACTACTCAGATTCTTTCTTTCAGAAAGAGCACTAAATACACAACAGGAATTCCAAAACCTGAGTGTGCTGCTCTATGCAGTTGCTCTGTCGCTATCTAGATCCAACTTTTAAAATATAAATACTGTTTTGATATTTCTCATTTCAATGGAGAGCACCTTAAAATATCCTACCANCTTGTGGGGTTAAAAAAAAAAAAACAACAAACCAAACAAGCACTTTATATACATCTAGATAAAAACCAGATTTAGTTGCTGAACTCTAACCTCCCTAAGAAAGTTTTTAAAATGAACATAAACCAAATAGATTTGGGCTTTCAAACTTATGTCATTATGTGAGCACAGAAATGGAGGAGACCGTAGCTTTAGAGAATGCAGTTGTTGCCTACGAGAAGAACATAAGCCACAAAGAGTTGGAAAAATGAGAGTAATCTATAAATGCTATGACAATGATAGCAAATATGAAAGCTTGATGAACTGTTTAAATATGGGATCAGTACAAAAGATAAACATTATTTCTAAATAGTATGCTAAATTAATAAACTAGGTGTCAGAAATGTTTAACATCCAGAAAGTCCTAGATAATTCCTTTCAATATCCGTATCAGGTAGTAGATCTTTTTAAAAAATCAACAGGACTATATGAATTTTTATTTATTGTGCATTCTTTTGCATTCATTTTCTTAATTCAGCTCCCTGTAATACTCTGCCTTCAACATTTGTATGGTCATTTATGAAAACTTTTTAAACTATGTTTTTAATGGCTCTATTGTACTGATAATTATTTACACTGTGTATGCCTCTTGTGTGTGTGTGTGGGTGTTTTTTCTTTTCTGAAGAGGCAGAGTAGTTGATAGAATCAAGTAAAACAAAAGATTCACAAGGATAATGTAAGGTAGTAACTGCAAAGGAGTGTTACTGTTTTCTCAGAAGTCTGGAGCTCTTGTCAGGGACCTCATAGCAGTGCAAATTTTTAAGTGTGTGACATTCAGCTCATCTAACTACAGACACAAATAAATTAGATAACGTCCAGAAAGCATTTTTTAAGGAAACATAAAAAGTATTGCTCAAATACATATGCCTGCATGAATCACACCAATTTTGTAGATATTATTTTATTTCAGCATTTCTTTCAAGTCACTATATTCTAGTAGTGAAATAAACACAGTTTGGGGGGGGCGGAAATAAAAGAAATCATCATAAATATTGCTTTTCATGCTCCTTGCAGTTTCCAGGAGCTTCAAAACCAAATGGCTGAAGAAACTAATTTTTAGAGAAATGCTATAAAGCACTTTCTACAAATGGAATGGAACAGGTGATACCATTTAAAGACATGCGGGTGCCAGACATGTTGCTTGGAAGGATACTCAAAAGATAGACAGAAGCTGAAGATATCACTAAACCTGGAACTATGCCATTTTTCTTTGAGAATGTTTCTTGTATTTCCTTGCCACACAAATTGCACTTTTTCCTTCAATAGTAGATATGATTATACACTGCCTTGCCAACTTCCCTTCGTGCCCTTCTCAGTCATTTTAATTTTAACAAGTTCTATTTATAGTAAGGTCCCTTTTCCAGGAATGAATCAGCTTAATTTGTCTCCTGATGTCCCTCTGCATATTTCATCAGTGTTAAGCATGGACAGGAAAATCCACGAATATAATATCTGATCATTATATTTTGTATAAAAACTATTGCATGAAGCCACTGAAAATTCCAAATGCTACTAGAGATATTATTTCCACACAGTATTTAATGAAATCTAAGCATGACTGTCTCTGCTTTACCTTTGTCATACTCTGTTATAAATATGAAGACACTCTCATCTGAGGGTAAAACTTTGCCTTATGTAAGTTTTAGTGAAGACAAAGATGTAGTTATTTTATTGATCTAGTCTGTGACATCAAAAGCATCCTTCTTAAGTGTTTATATTGCTTTAACCACTGAAGTTTTGAAATGTCTTGCAATCAGTACTGTATTTTTAAATTTTCATATATTCTCTAAGTTTGAAAAAAAGATTTTTCTATACTTCACATTTATTTAGAATGCTGTCAAAACAGAACATGAATAGATTACAGAATTTGCACTAGGTCTGTAAATTCACAGTTTGATTTAGGAATAGACTCCCAGGGTAATGTTCAGTTGCTTAACTTTAAGCACATACTGCCATTTGAAATATTTGATTATAACAGAAATATCTGCAAGGTCCCAGAAGATATGAGAGAAGATTTTCTGGAGACTTACAACCTTTTGAACTGGCCACAGAAAGTACAGAGTATGTATGTCCAAATACATCTGAAAGGTACTAGGTTGCTCAGGCTTAGGCAACTGAGTCATTTGGGAACACATTCATTTACTCGGGCTTTAAGTTTCTCTGTTTATACAACTGAATCCAGCACAAAGTGTCATAAATTGCTAGTGAGGACTATATTCCATGGACAATCTTTCCATATCTAAGTGGTACCCTGAAGGGAAAAAATACACTCCAAAATTATGGACTAGAATTTCTCATAATACACTAAGATGTACAATCAATGACCTTGGAAAAGAAAAACTATATAACATAACAAGGGCCACTAAACAGCCTTGGATGTTAGATATTGTCACAATGCATCTATAGACAATGAAGAAGCTGAGAATTTTTTTTTCCAGAAAATATGAAAATAATCACTAGCTTACCTCTAGTTCTGAATGAGGATTATAAATGAAGAGTAGTATTTTGCAATGTGGAAAATTCAAGAGGTGTCACTTTGGGCTGTCTTATGATATTGTGTAAAAATTACAAGCCTGACAAAGTCACAACACAAATTGTAAAAAACAAATGTGGTTCATTTGAACTACTGACATCTTTATTCAACTAAGTTTCCAAGGAATAAGTTGAAGGAAAGGTTAATAATTAAATATCTCAGTTTAAAAAAAATAAGATCCAAGCATAACAGTTGTTTTCTCATCCAGTATTGGTGTTAGAGGTCCCAGAAAGCTGAAATAAACCCACATTGGAAGCCTTTTTCTTCAGGATGGTTGAAGAGACAAGTTTTAGGTTTGTGTTTTGTGTATGTGTGTTTTATTTGTTTGTTTTGTGGTTTAAATACACAAACCCACATGTAATTAACTGTATTCTTATGCTGAGAAGTGGCCTCATGGCAATACTGTATGGTTTCCTGATTGTCTATTGGGAGCAAAGGTGCCAAAGGTCTTAGGCTTTCATCAAGTGTTTGAAGGTGTGAAGCCAGTCTAAAACAAAACCTTGCAAGGATTATAGCACCTGCTTTTAGTTTTAGTTCAGATCATTGGAAAACCCTAAAATTGCATCATGTAGGCACACCTGATTTATGATGTAGTGGTTTTATTTTCCTGGAGTAAATCAGACTGTTATCAAAATGTAAGTGGAGAAAAAACTTTCAACTGAGAAAAGGCAGTGAGCAAAAATGGTGGTTATTCTTCCACAGATAATAGGCTTATAATGATTTGAAGTATTGCCCTCACTTAACTTTATATTTTGTTTCTCTCTTATTTGTCCTTTTTAAAAAACTATTTTTTATGTATATTTATTTTGCAACCCCATGTTTAGGAAGCTTGCTGTTTTAGAAAGTATGCCAGACCCCATGACAGAGATGAAAAAAGCTATGAAATATGAGACTGAGGTCCTCAAAGTTACCATCAAAGAAAGCAAAGTCACCTAATCCAAGTGACCTTTCCTTTAAGTGTGGACTTTATGACAGTAATCCCCTCCTCTGGAAACTTCAAAGTGTGCTGCTGAAATACAGGACACACCAATGAACACATCATATTTTTTAGCCAGTGCACAATAGCTAGCTTTGTGCTGGCTTAGTGGAATTTAAGAATGAAGTGTAGATTTCACCCATGATCGTGTTACATGGTGGTTTCCATTTTGTTTTCTATTGCAAATTCAGGTGCTGATTTTCATTCTAGGGACTTGAGAAAAAAAAAACAAAACCACCAAACAAAATAAAACAGGCAACCCTGTCAGAATGGCATTACTATCCATCTTTACTTACTGGTAAAAAATTCTCTAGTGTAACATGAAGAACCACATTTTGCTCTCTTTTTTAGGAATACCTTTATCTTTGTTCTTTCCGCAACACAGCTCTTAATCATTTGCCAGTGCAAGGAAATTCTGTGTTTTAATTACACCCTGTTTTTTCTGTGCTGTTTTTAGCCTCATATAACTGACTACATCGCTTTCATAAATGTGTATTATTTCACTTTCTCACTCACACCAGGGAAAATCAAAACAGGGAGCATTGCTTTGGGTCTGGTGAGATGGAGCTCGTTTTCCTGACAGCAGCCCCCACAGTGCTGTGCTTTGCATTGGTACCTGGAAAGGAGTTGATAACACAACAGTGTTCTGGCTGCTGCTGAGCAGTGGTTATGCACTGTGGTCATCAGCACTGTCTCTCCAACATTCCCCCTCACCAGCAGGCTGAGGGCTGGGGGACAGCAAGATCTTGGGAGGGGATATAGATAGGAGAGCTGACCAAAACTAACCAAAGGGATATTCCATATCATGTGACATCTGCTCAGCAATAAAAGCTACAAGAAAGGAGGAGAAATCAGGGGTGTTTCTTCTTACAGTGTTTGTCTTCTGGAGCAACCACTACATGTCCTGAAGCCCTGTTTGCTGTTTGCAGGCCAAACATCACCTGTTGATAGGAAGTAGGCAATAAAATCTTTTATTTTCCTTTGCTTTTACAGGTGACATTTTTATTTGCTTTATTAAACTGCCTTTATCTTGTCCCATGAGTCTTTTTTCCATCCTATTTTCTCTCTTCCCAGTCCTACTGAAGGAGGGGATAGACAGAGCAGCTTGGTGGACGCAAGTGTCCATCCAAGTCAACCCACCACAAGCATGAAGAGGATAGAGTATGCATTAGAAAACTTAGCCACTTAAAGAGAACTGAAATTTGTACATACTGTGACTCCATTATGGTCTTGTGACCATTGTAATAGTTCATCTATTGAAACTATAAAACAGCATATGAATCAGTATTATGAAATTGAATTTTGAGACACACCTAAAAATATTCCTGAAAATACAGTAATGACCTAGTGTTTTTTCCAAAACCTCTATATATTCAAAGATAACCTTTAGGTACCTAATTTTTCATATGGTCTAGAAACATTAGGATCCTTGTACATGCAAAGAGAATAATTATAACTAATGTTTAAGTATATGTATGACAATCACATTTTTTCTTGGAGTCATCCATTATGCTTTGGTTTATGACATCCAGAATTCATAAATAGAAGTTGTACTCAGCCTGATGATTCACTGATGATGCTGGTAGGGTAGTTGATTTTTGAAAAGCCAGATTTTAAAATCTTTGCTTATAGTTTCATGAAAAAAACATGGATGTCACACTGTGTGTATCATATGCTGACTATTAAGAGAGAACAACTATTTAATAACAACTATCCCATCATTTCTATTATTGATTCTTTGAGTGTTTTTAGTAAGTCAGGTTTGATGCAGGTGGCTTTGAAAATCCAGATACTTTCATACCTAGGGGAAGGTGAAGAACTTTTTTTGGAGTCTCATTTGATATTTAGTATAACAGGCTTCTTGGGATGCTAACAGGGATACAAGACAGATTCTATCCCCTGTTGTTGGAAGATCATCAGATAAATAACCATGGAAAAAGTGTTGCCTTTCATTTTCTTTTTTTTTTTTTGTTTAAACAGAGATGTGATTAGACTCACTATTGGCCCCTCATTTTCCAAATAAATTCAGGTTAACATTTATTTCATCAAGTATCTTTTAATGAGTTTTCACATAAAATGTTATTGTATTGTGAGTTTTCTGTACTGCCAGCATCATAAATATCCGTACTGAGTCATTTCCTTGTTTACATACATAAAAAATTTTGCATTGAGATCTGTTAAGAGCTACTGATTAGTGGTATTACATTTGGCTATGATATGCAATGAAGAAATGATTAGAAGGTGTTCATGTGAGCACCTTGCTAATATGTTATTTTTTTTCCCTCTTCAGTCCTAAAAGAGTACCTCTGAAATACTCCAAGATCAATTAAGGACTCCACACCTTCAAACCTGTTTATAAGTATACTCTTCAAAATATTGCTTTCTGTAAACAAACTCTGAGGGATGTGCAGCCTGATTCTAGACTTGCAACATGAACTTGCATTAAAGGGAAAATAGTGACTTACTCCTTACTATGTGGCATGTTCCATATAATTAATTTAGCTGATTGTTTTGGAAGACACCAAAGATTTTCATATTAAAAGAAATTTATTTTGTGCAGAAGAAGGTGCCAATACCCTCCATATCAAAAAAAGAGGATTGTTGTGTTTGCTTGGGATCACAGTAATCTTTAGTTCAACCTGCCTCCCCCAAACTGCTTCAGGTCAAGCTGTTTGCTCAGTGCCATGCCCAGTGAGGTTTTGAATACCACTATGGAGACATCGCAACATCTCTGGCAAACTTCTCCCAGTGTTTGACTACTCTCACAATCAAGAAGGTTTTCTTGTTATGTTTAATGTTTTCTTAATTATATTTAAGTGCATTTCCTACTGTCAATATATCACAATATTGATTAATACATATATTCCTTGTATTGTTATTTCACCATAGATATTATTATAACTATGCCAGTATGAAGCAATTAACCACTATGGAAAAGGGAGGTGTTGTTATTCTGGTAGTTTGGTGATGAGATTTTCAGCCTGATGAAAGTATAAGATCTACAATAAAACTACGATATATATTTTTAGATACAAGCTGTGAATATTTTCTCTCTGGGTATGAAATTAACTCTCAGATGGAAACGTCTAGAAGGGATTACTGCAATGTCTGAATCTGAATTCTTAGTGAGTGGCATAAAGCTGACTCATCTTTAAAATTCATACATTAAACTTATGCACTAAAGTTACAGCTCTATCTGCAGTACAAAGAGTATTGATGGAATTATGAAAATGTGCTTGAGTTTTGTAATAAAACCTTATACCCGATCCCAAAACACACATCAAAATTGTTTTTAATTTCATAATAAGACTGATCACAAAAAAACCTGAAACAAAACAAAACAAAAAACACACTTCCAAACTGGACCAAGCCCTTCATCCCTTTGGTTGTACATATTTAGTTTTTCCAAAGTGTAGCTGAATTTTAACCTTATGTTTCTATTCACTAATACTTTACAGATGCTAAATTATGATTGTATTTTGAGAAAATGCGTGTGACATCCTTATAAATGTCAAATGATTTCTCTATGATCAGTGCTATTATGAAGAATACCAAACAATTCTGTTATAATTAGTGCTATTACAATGAATACAAAAGGAAATCATGATAATTAGCTGCAGTAGCTGAATAAGAAATGAGCTCAAAAGGAGAAATTGGAGAAACCTCTTGAAAAGAAGCTTTAAACTTTTTGTGATTTAGCACAGTTTTATAGTTATCTAATAATGAAAGTATGACAACATTACAATTGCTGCCTTCAAAACAATACAACGTGTTTCTCCCAGGCAATCTCAAGAGGTGTGACTTTGCATTGCACAGTTTTTCAGTGACTCTTCTGGGAAAGGACATAAAGAGATGACAAGAGAGATTCTTCAAGTGTCTCCATGGCCTCACCATGTCCCACACCATTCTGAAGTTTGGTTAGTAACTTTTTTTTTTTTCTGAGACATAAAAATTGTGCTGGATCACTGACTAGCTTATCGGTGTTTGACAAAGAAACTTGGTAAAATTTCTAAAAGAATTCTCCTCCACGGTGTTCTATCTTTTTATTTCAAGGATGCTTGTTGTGCCCATTTGCTTCTGTGGATTTAGTTTTCTGAAAGAGAACTGAAAATGCTTTCCATGTTGCCATTAGTTTAGCAACAGCAGTGAAAATAATTACCTGATTGTTTTGTATAGTTATGGCTGCTCTTCATTAGCTGGAGTTATTATTATTTTATAAAACAGTATACTTTCATGGCACCTGTGCAAAAATGGCACATTCTTGTAGATGCTAGAGAGATTTAAACTCCCATACAAATTTGTGTTTGTTCATGTTCTTATTGTGGTTCTTCAGAGTCTATGTAACTGCTATACTTTGTTCAATCAACAGCAGCCAAAGTTATAAAACAAATGAATTAGCACAACTTTCATTTTATTAAACAAGAAAATATTTCAAAAATGAGAATGGAAAAGTCAATGAAAAATGGATTACAGCTGGATTGTTTTTTAAAAAAGAAATCCTATGTATATGCGTTTATATCTTCATTATTCCAGCTGGCTTTTCTGAGAACTCATGTATGAATAAAACTTCTAAAATACACTCAGAATCTTCTTTCCTCACTCCTACTTTTATTTTGAATCTTTCATCTTGAAGGAATTCAGATAAATAAAATGGATCGCAAAGCACTTATGAGATGTAATTTAAAAGATTACATGAACCCCATAAAAGGCCCCTTGATTAAGACCTTAATTGAGGACGTAAAATGCATCCCTCCTGGCAGTATAAAATGAGAGAAAGCATCATGAGCAAAGTGAGCTGAGCAGGCAAGACCTTTAGATTGACTTTTATCAAACAGAAGGCTTAATCTGCACTGTGACATGTCTTAACAATTCCCCTGAGTTTCATCACAGGAGTCCAAAGGCCTAATTTTTCCTCTGGAAGAAGAATATGTCATCTCTGTCTAAACAGAAAAAAACACAAGACATTGAAATATTTATAGGGCAAGAAATTGTCTTCTTTGTGTAAAGGTCAGTTACCACAGTCCTTGTACTTTTAGCTTGTGCCAGAGTAGAAGCAGAGTAGAATCTAGCTGGTAAAAACCAAACCAAACCAAAACATACCAAAAAAACCACAAAATCCCTACAAAACTTAAAAAGCAAAACAAGAGCTATGAGATATTTGACTAGAATGAGATATAATTACATCATTTTTGGAGGAAGCATAGGATTGATAGTAGCTTTTGGCAAAATTGGTAAGTCAGAAATTATAACCAAAGCTCTTGTGGAATTCATAAAAAGACCTCAGGATTTTTGGAGGCCAGAACTAAGCCTAGACTCAGATACTCCTTGATGATTGCCTCTTTGTAAGGTAACTCACAGGAAAATTCTAAGTCATTGTTGAAGCAAGCTGAAGTAACTTACACTTTTTGGTGTAGAAATATTTTGATACACAGGGAGGAGGAGAGCATATTGCAAACTTTTAACTAATGAGATAGGAGTTAGCTGTATGTGGGAGGTGAAATATTCTAAAATAAAAATTATTGGAAATGTTCTTGTATCTTGGGAAAATTACGAGGGAGGGGGAGGGGAAGGGGAGAA
>WBMV01003751.1:1627-17556 GCA_013396655.1 Campylorhamphus procurvoides
AAAAAAAACCCCACAGATATCCGGGTAGCAAGGGAGGGGGAGAAGAAGAAGTTTGACATAGACTAATTTTCTATTCTTTTGAAATCCTTTGGTGTGCTTGCTCTATAGTTTGTGTGTAACGAAGTATGTAACCTATAAGTAATTTATCTTAAGCCCTGTGCAATCAAGCTAATCTTGTAAAAGGCACATGAGCAGACAGGGCAGATATCTGAGGAAGAAGATGAGCCTTCAGCCCAACGACCACCAGAAGGCAAAGAACGACCACCTAGCACCAGGCGGACGCAGGCGCAGAGGCGTCACGACCAGTTGTGAAACCCGGAAGAAGAACTGTATAAAAGCCACAGACAGAGCTCAGTTAGTTGCGGTCTGTTGGTGGGGCAGGAGACCCCTAACCACCCAGCACTGCTTTTGCTCACTAATAAATATTGTTAACTGCATATTGGCCTTCGCAGTTTATTACAGTCTCTAAGTGTGGAATCACAAATAGTTCTCATACAAATACACCCCTTTTTGACCTATATAAGCACAGTCTCAAGCATTTCATTAGGATGTATTTCAAAATGACAAACATTTTGTTCAGTGTCAAGGTAAATGTCTTGGGCCTTACTAGTGTTGCCTTAACAGTGTTCCTTTCATGGGTAAATCCCTGTTGTTCTGGCACAACAGGGGCATCAACATGGACAGTTTGCCGTTTGTTCCCATGTTGTTGGGCCCATACTCTGTTCGATCAGACACTGTTCCATGGGGATTTAACCCCAAGGCAGTTATTGCGTTTTATGGGGTTTGCTTGTGTATTGTTAAAGCAAAAGGTGGGGCTTTACTGTTGGTAGGGTTATAAGGGAAGGTCACTAGATGCCACCTAGATTGAAATTCTCTTTCAAATATGTTTGCCTTATCCCATATTACCTTTCAAATTCCAGTGGCCAATAGACCTTCACAGCCCCCTCCTTAGAATTGCTGCTGTGGGAAATTGTATCCACAAGTGAGCCTGGTTGCATCACAGAGCATGAGACGGGTTGGTTTGGACTGCACTGAGAGCCCTCAATATGAACTGGTGATCCTTTCCATCCCTTGTGTCCCAGTGAGGGAATAGATCTGATAAGAGTCATTGATTAGTTCCTAATGCTCATAAGGAAGGTTGCAATGTATGAGAAATAGAAAGGTCGGTTTTATTACAAGCAGATGAACTTAGAAATACGTATTAACCAAAGATGTAGTTTTTTTCCTTATTACTAACCTATAGGCGCTCCTCGGAAGTTGTAAGGCATCCAGTTCAGTTTTGGCATGCATGCCAGGGACTAAGCANAATTTTTCTCACACAATGAATGTTTCGATTGGAATAAATCACTTGGGACTGAGTTTGTTTGCTGAGACAGCAGCATCCATGCTATTTAATACTCCCACTCCAGTTCTCATGGTATCAGTTCCATCTCTCCATGTTAGTGTTGGAGAGATGAGGGCCCATCCTGCACCCATGGGAACGCCCTGCACAGGATAGAGACAGGAACGGAGAGCAGGCAGGTTGGATTGCACAGATACTAATCTGCACTGGCAATTCCAGTCACCTGAGGGACCAGCAACGATTAAATAGCCTTGTTGATGGCATGTAGATTTTATGGCATAGGGAAAATTTTAGAAATTTTTGGAGATGAGCTTTCCACAGCCTTATCAGGAATCTGGGAGGAGATGAAGTGCATTGGGATGGGTTTTTGCTGGGCCAATGTGCATCAACCCAGTTATGTCTGTGGATACATTATATCTCCATATGTTGGTACTTCCCTTTCCATATTTTGTTTCCACGTAATGCACACAGAGTAGCTCCTGCCCTTGCAACATCTGTTCTCTTTGTCAAAGAGAGTGTATTGGAAACTAAGTAAATTTCCCCTTCATTGGTTGGAAGTCTTGTTTCACATATTATGGTTCTATTTCCCCCTGCAAATTCATGTTATCAGATGGAGCTCCCAAATGTTTTGGAGCTTGTTTCATTAGCAATGGTCAGTGAAATGCATCCAGGCTCCAGTGTAGTCACAACCATTCCCACAGTAATCAGTACAGAGAGGAAAAGTGAACACTCCCATCCCATTGGTCAGGCTGGGTGATGCCTGTGCCCAGTCTAGTTCATCCTGGCACTGGTTACTTCTGTGAGAAGAATAAACATGGATAACCTGATCTTCAGTGGGGAGGTGCTGGCATCATTCCCAGTATCATTTTCTGAAAAAGTAAAAGTAGTACAAGTCTGGGTGGGATTTGCCTGGACAGGTTACCCCATTAAAAGAAGGGAAGATCCACCAGGCACTAATTCTGTACCACTGCTGTCAGTAGCTTCCCAAGCAAGTGGGCAATGAGGTTTAGTCAGAGGCACCGTTCCAATTGGGAATAATTTTACCATAAAAAGGTTGTCCTGGTTGTAACGGCATCAGGTGCTCCCCTTTGGTGGAAGGTGGAGCACCTGATTCAGGTTGTCCAAGAACTGCTCAGCTCACAGGGCTCCTGGTGGCTCCACATCCAGTCTTTAGTTGCTGACGTGCTCTGGGAAGTTGAGCATCCCACCCAGTCGTGGGGTGTTTAAGACACTTTTTCAATAGGCCAATTGGCCCTTTCTGTGATCCAGTTTGACTGGGGGTAATATGAAGTGTTCAATTCCCATTGAATTCCTTCCTGTTTGGCCCATTCTTGTACCTCCTTACAGGAGAAAAGTGAGCCATTATCCCTTTGGATGGGGTCAGGAGTAGGGAGACCTGAGCACCAAGATGACAATGCCTGTGCTGTGATTTGACTATTGACCTTTAGGCATTTAATTGCCATGAGCAGGCCAGAGATTCCTTCTCCCCGTGCGGGGGGTGGATCATGTCCTGCAGAGGGGCTGAGTGGCCCCGTGGAATCCATTTGCTATGGAGACCATAAAGCTTTTCATTTCCTGATGTGTAGGGGTGGTGTTTTAGCAGGGTGATCTACTTGTCATTTTAATCTCCCCTGAGGGCATTCTGTAAGAACAGTTTCACAAGTTTTCCTGTTTTGCACCATGCAGCAAAATAAAGGGCTTCTTTACCAGTGTGACCTAATTTCTGATGTAACCATTCACCCAACTGATACCATTCCTGATTTAAGGAGTATTCTGTCTTTATCTCCCTGATTTTACCGAATTCATCCACTTTTGGATTCCAATTTCTGGCTGCTTCATTATCCTTGGCATGAGCTTTAACCCATCCTATCTGGAATGGTGTTTTTCTGGCTTTATTTAACAATAATTGCTAATCTTGAGATCCCCAACTGGGAGATTTGTTTACTTCCCAATTAAGTGATTCCCACTGGCAGAGCCACTGTGTATCACCAGCTCAAACAGGAGTCCACAGAGATTATTTTTGCTCCATTCTGAGCTGCTCAAACAACTGCTCTTAACCCTCCTCCTCATGCACTACCTTTACCTTCTGCTGTTGTTTGTATTGATGTTAATGCAGCAGCCTTGTTTTGCCATTTACCATTTTTGCTGAGGCATCAGTGAACCAAGTATCTTCTGCTGGCATCCTCTCAGTGAGGGGAGGTTCATCTAGAATTGGTGAGTGTTTAAAAGGCTCTTGTAGTGCCAATGGATCTGTATTTATAGCCATTTGTAATTTAGAAACTTTAGTAGGTCCTTCTGTTAATATCATTCCTTTTGCAACTGCCATTAGGTAGGAATTCCATTTCCTGCCTCTAGAGTTTTGGGCAACTCCTTCTGGAGGAGCAGAGTCATTTCAAATAGATTCCAGTCAATTAAATGGGCCTCTGGTTTATACAGACTCTTCCTGATGTATCTTCTCAGGTGGTTTCACTGCTTGGACCAGGGAGAAAAGTCCCTTTTTCCACTCAGAATACCTCTGCTGTGTCTTTTATTGGACTTGAACTAGATAGCGAAAGTCTCTGGTCCCTCACATCCAGTTTGAAAGAGGTCACAGTAGGACCTGTGTTCCACAAACCACCATTCTGCTCTGACATTATTATGGGGATGCACTGGTCCCAGTGACTGAGATGGTTTTAATTCCAGCATTAGGGTTTTCATTGCCTGCTCGTGTTCTGAGTGCCACTTCCACTGTTTCCCTTTTATAACCGTGAGTGAAGTGGGCAAGCAATGATGGAAAATCCAGGTATTTGTTTTCTCCAATATACTAAAGTTCTCATAAATGGTTATAATTCTTTCTTTGATTGGGGCATCTGTATTTTTTCCATTTCCTTTAAAGGAATTCCCACATTGTCTGCTGTCCAGCAGGCACCCAAAATATTACTTCCTTTCTTGGTCCTTGACATTTTTCAGGTGGAATTTCAATTTCTTCTTCATGTAATGCTTTCCATCATGCTTCTACTTCTTCCCCCACCTTTTCATGGGAATGTCCTCTAATTAGAATATCATCTATGTATTGGTACAGTTCCACATCTGGGTGACTGAGACTGTCTGCAAAAATTCAGCAAGTGCAGTAGGAGCAATCCTGGGTAAATGTTTATTCTCCTGAGGGAGGATAAGGGTCCTGTTGAAGGTACACTGTACACCTTTCCAGGTAAAAGCAAATTCCTCCTTTTGTAAGGGAGCCATAAAAAACCATACCTTTTATATCTAGCACTGCCATCCATGGATGTACAGCTGCTTGTAGTGTAGCTGTCCAGTTTGCAATGTTAGGGACTGCAGCTGTTAAAGGGCCTGTGCTGGCATTTAAACACCAATAATGAACTGCAAAATGTCACTGCCCAGTCAGCTTCTTTCCTGGCTGCAGTGGTGAATTATCTGGAGAGTACACTCAGGAAATGATTTATCATTTTCTCAAACTGGCTGTAGCCTCAGAAACCCATGCCATTCTGCAGCAGGAGGTGGGTGTTGTGGTACATCAGTAATTTTTGAACTGGGCAGTGCAGGTGCTGCACGGAGCACAAGCATTGTAAGTTCCCACCTGGGGACAGGTTGATGTCAGAACCAAAGGGCCACATGCTGCCATCCAGCAGACACCAGGCTGAACCACTCAAAGCATCCAAACCCAGAATGTTTTTGTTGTGATCTTTAACTGCAAAGTGAGCAGTCAACGTGCCCTTCTTCCCTGGGAGCTGTAAATTAACCTGAGTGGTTTTACACACAGCACTGGTTCAGTTCATTCCAGTGATTTTAACTCTTTGCCATTTGAGTTGCACACCCGGTCTTTTGGCATCATGCTGTGTCAATATTGAAATACTGAAATTTGTGCAGCTGTATTTATTAGAAATTTTGTTAATTGACAGTGAAGACCAAACAAAATCAGGATGTATTGACCATTATTATCTCAGGGGAATCTCCACTCTGACACCTGGAGTACCTCCTGCACCTACTTCTGCACTGCCCTGAGGGTCTGTAGAGCTATTTATCTCACATACTCTTACTCCTCTCCTCTCTGGACCCAATTATATCTGTTCAATAACTTTTTTTCCTTCTTAAATATGTTAGTCCAGAGGTGTCACTGCAATCTCTGATGGGCTCAGCCTAGCACTGGCTCTGCTGGACATGGAGGAAGCTTCTGGCAGCTTCTCATAGAAGCCACCCCTGTAGCTCCCCTCCTGCCCCCACCTGCTACCAAAACCTGGCAAACCCACTTATGAAAGAATCCTGGAATCCCTTTCGTTTCCCTTTGGGAACTCTTGATCAGGCTACCACTCACCTCATGAGTTCCACCTGAACAGAAGGAAAAGAGAGAAAAGCAGGAGGAAGGAGAGAGGAAGGTAGAGGAAAGTGTGGGACAGTGAACTAGAAAATAGGATCCTGGGAGGAAGAGAAGGATAGGGAGCCACAGCAAGGATGGCAAGAGACAGAGGAAAGAAGTGCCTGTGGTTCTGACTGCAGTCCCTGCTGTTTGCACAGAAGATGAAGGGGAACCTGACAGCATCAAATTGTGAATGTGTGTTCCTCGAAGTGGATGACAGTGCCTTTCCTTGGGAAGTGCAATACCCAGGCCCACTGTCTATGTGCAGGGGATGGACTGCCCAGGGGAGGGAAAGGACAGCAACAGCTTTCTGTTGTCCTGGCATCTTTTGTGTGGGAGCAATCCGTGGATTAACTGGATTTTGGGAGCTGGGCTCAGGAGGTGAGAGTGATCTCAGGAGCCCACCACCAAAATTTGGAGCCCAGCTCCCCAGCCATTACCACAGCTGGGACAGTCCCCACCCAGTTGTGTAAGGGAGGAAATTGGCATGATAAGAGGGACTATCCCACGTGCTTCTTACCAGCCTCTTCCCTTATCTGTCTCAAAACTCAGCTTCTCCCTAAACAAGGGTTGATTTGTTGTGGGCACCCTCTGGGGCTCATACCCTCTGCACCTGGGCTGTTACCTTGCACATCATCAACAAAACACCCGCTGCTTTTGCAAATGCCTGGTTGAGCCATTAACCATTCACATTTCAGTCTCTCACAGAAGGGACCCCTGGGACCAACAACAGCCCAGAGAGGGGGGACTTCGGCAAGCGGGAAACCTTGGGATCCCCTGCAGCTCAGAGGTAGGGGGACCATGGAAAAGGGTAAGCCCTCAATGGTTTCTTTATGTGAGTCTTTACCAGAAAGGTCTCTCAGGCCTGTGTGGTCAGTGAAGGGCTTCAAGGAGGGGAAGAGCACATACTGGCAGGAACCTCATGAAATCCCAGAAGGAGAAATGCCAGTGTCATTCCCTGAAGGGGACTCACCCTGGCCATGGCACAGGATGGGAGCTGCCTGGCTGGAAGCAGCCCTGTAAACAAAGTGGCTGGGCGGGGAGCTGAGCAGGAGGCAGCCATGTGCCCTGGCAGCAAGGGATGCCAGGAAGACGCTGGACTGTGTTACCCCATCAAGATGGTGGTTTATCCAGGTTACTCTGCCTTGTTTTTGGTTCCTCAACAGAGGAAAGATGTCTGGAAGCTTGAATAGGTTTAATGTAGGGCCTCCAAGATGGGGCTGGAGCACTTTGCCGGTGAGGAGAGGCTGAGGGATCTGGGCTTGGCTTGGATCCAACCACACCCATATTCCTCTCAGAGAAGGAGCTGACAAAGCCAGGAGGTCGTGGGTGGGTTCTGGGGGTGTTGGGGGTCCTTTCTGCACCTTGTGACTCAAAAGGAGCTTCTCTAATAAACTCTGAAGCTCCCACTCTGCCCTGCAATAAGGGGGCACTGGGAGCACTGGGTACCCCATCATGTCTCAATTGCCCCAGTCCATATCCCACTCTGACTGGGGGCTGTGGAGATTGGCCAGGAGGTCCCCGTGATTTTAGAGTGACCCCTCAAGTGGTGAGGATTTGATTGACAGCTTGCATTTATTGGGGGGAAGGAAGCGGAGTGAGGGGTGCTGAGTGGGTGGGTGCTGAGGGTGTCAAGGTGCAGAGTCCTGGGAATGCTGAGGTTGTCCAAGTGCAGGATGCTGGGTGACAGGGGTGTTTGGAGTGGCCATGCATAGGGTGCTGGGGGAGCTGGGAACTGGGGCTGCTGGGTGCACTGGGTGTCCAGGTACTGGGGTTGCTGAGTGCTGGGGGTGCTGGGTGAGTGCAGCTACTGCATTCAGATGGAGATGCTGTTTTCAGTCTCCTGTGGGTTCATGTAGTTGTATCTCAGCTCAGCCAGGTAGTTCCTCTCCTCGATCTGGTCCCGGATCTCCTCCAGCCGCCCTTGGAAGGCCCGGATGAGCCTCCGGGGTTCCGCCTCTGTGAACCACTCCTCAGGGTACTGTCCCAGGAGCCTCTGGAGGGGACAGGGATAAGGATCCCTCAGCTTAAACCCCCTGGTGCCATTGAGGGGTTCTCTGGCACCCTGGTAGCTGTGGAGCGATGGTGGCCACCCTCCAGGCTTGGGGGCACCAAAGGTGATGACATCCAGCCTTGTGGGCACCTTTTGGCATTCCCCAGCCACATAGACACATTTGGAGGGGCCATGGGGACTGTGGGGCCAGACTCACCCTGTCCTTGAGTTGGGAGCTGAGGAGGATGAGGGTCACCAGGATGTTGGCAGTGGTGGCCACCTCCGGGACCGTGTCGAGGAAGTGCTGGAGGAAGGCCCGTCCCTTCTCGCGGGGTGGCGGGTGGCGCATGGAGGATGGTGCATTGGGCATAAAGGCACCCAAGTCATACTGCAGGGAGACAGGTCAATGCAGAGGACATCCCCCAGAACAACAAGGGGATGGGTAGGGTCATCCCCTGGCACAGAGAGGGGAGGGATGGGAACATTGCCCCAGCATGACAAGGGACATGGATTGGGACATCCCAGCCGGCATGGAGAGGGGACTGATGAGGACATTCTCTCCAGCTCAGAGAGGGAATGGGACAAATGGGGACATCCCCTCTGGCATGAAGAGTGGTGTGATATGGATATTGGTTCAGGATGCGGACATCCCTCCTGTGCATAGGGGGGTGAGAGGGGGACATGTCCCCAGCATGGCTTGAGGACAGCTGGGGACATCCTCTTGGTCTCTGGCCTTTGTCCCACCTGCCCATTGTTGACAGCCGCGTGCTGAGCTGAGCAGGTGAACATCACCATGCTGAGGAACTTGATGAGCTCTGCCACTGTTTGCAGCGAGGAGGGGACACCTGGGTTTGGAGGGGGACAGCCAAGAGCCTCAGGGACCTGTTCCTGTTCCCTGACACTCCTGGGGACATCTCGTGGCAGCTGCAGGTGTGCTACCTGAGGAAGTCCTGCCCAGGAAGCCGTTGGTGAAGATGTCCATCACCCAGGCCTGCAGCTCTGTGTCCCCGCTCACTGCTTCATCCCCACCATAGTAAAACGTCACAATGCCAGTCACAAACCTGCCACAGGGATGAGGTGATTGTGAGGTCCTGGGGCACCCCTGAAAGCATCCCCCAACCTCTGAAAACAGTCCCACCTCTCAATGGCTTCCCAGAGGCTCATCCCGTCATCCCGATAGTGGTAGTTGGGGATATTGAACATGCCGCGGTGGCGGATGTCATCAGGAAGGCACAGGGATGTGTAGGTCACCTGCTCCAGGCCCCGCTGCACCACCAGCTGCAGCCCCTCATAGGTCGCCCCTGAGCCCTGGGAAAGGAGGGGCACCCATGGGTGGGCAGGACAGGAAGTTTCAGACTTCAGTGTCCTCCAGTGCTCTGAGGACATCAGTCATCCAGGTGCACACCCAGTGCCCCCAGTCCTCCCAGTATACCCCAGTGCTTTCCAGTGTCCTCCACTCCATTTTCTCTAGTATCTCCCAGAGCTCCCATATTTCCCAGTGCCCCCTAGTTCGCCCAGTACACTACAGTGCTCCCCAGCAATTTCAGTACACCCCAGTGGTTTCAATACATCTAGTACTCCACATTGCTCCCAGCAGCATCTCAGTACCCTGCAGTGCTCCCAGTAGACCTCAGTGCCTCTCAGTATCCCCTATGGACTCCAGTGTCCCTCAGTGCTCTCAGTACCACACAATGCCCCCAGTGGACTCCAGTAGATCCCCAGCGCCCCCAATACACCCCAGTGCCCCCTAGTGCTCCCACCAGGTCCCAGTGCCCCCAGCAGAGCCCAGTGCTTCCAGTCCCCCGAGCTCACCTTGTCGATGAGGCCACCGGGGTTGATGAGGACAGTGCGAGCCAAGGTGTTGATGTGCAGCGTGAAGCGGAAGTGAGGCATGAGGAGCTGAGGGGGTAACCAACACCTGGCAGGTGACCAGGGACCCCCACTACGAAGCTGGGGGGCTGTTGGGTGGGGCATCACCTGTATCAGATGGGGGGGGAGACAGTAGGTGGCCCTGAGGGGGGACCTTACCTTGAAGAGGGGGTGGCATGAGGGCAGGTGGCGCAGGGTGGCGATGGCAAAGACCTCCCCAAACAGGTGTGTCCTCAGCAGGTGGGTGAGGAGCTGGTGGCTGTAGAAGTCAGCATTGCGGACCCAGGTCTTGGCCAACAGCCAGTCCCACTCATCATCACTTGGCAGGAAGATTGGGCTGGAGGGTCCTGGTTTTTGGCTGAGCTGTGGCACACGACCCCGTGGTCTGGGACCATCCTAAACCTCCCCACGCACGGTTTGAGGTGGGGCATCCCTACCTGGATGGCAATGGGGCGCAGAAGCCCGTCAGCGCCCTGGTGAAGCAGGCAGAGTGGGGCTGCCATGTATTGCTGTCGCCCATTGATGGTGTCGGTTGGGATGTCCTCCAGCACCTCATAGTCCACGATGAAGATCCGACCTTCTTGCAGCTCCTTATACAGGTCAGTGCCACCCCCCAGTGAGACAGCCACCATCTCTGGTGTTACTGGGAATTTGGATGGCAACGCAGTGCAGCACTGGATGATGATGGGGTTGTTGCCATTGAGGAATTGGTAACCAAAAAACTCATCTTCTTGCCAGTGCTTGGCCACGTACTCAGGAACTAAGGGGATGGTCAAATATCAGCACCCACTTACCCACCCTCCAGGGAAAGGGAAACCAAAAGAGGCAGGGAGGGATACACAAGACACCCACCAATATCCCTGCCCTGCGTCCGGGAGAAGATGGTGCGCATCTCATCCAGGCTGTCCCAGGAGGTGCATCTCAGCAGGAATCCTGACAGAAAGTGGGAGGCCCCTCTACAGGACAGAGGGGGACCTCAGCACACCGCCTCCCTCCTCTGGCCCCTCTTCCTACCATCATCCAGGTCCTACCCATCCTCAGGGCACTGCTTACTGTAAAATGAGGAAACCAGTGAAGTTGGTGGCCCTGATGCAGGAGAACTGGATATTGGAGTCCAGCTCATGGATGGAGCCCACGTTGAGGCAACGGGGCCAGCCCTGAGCATAGTTCTTCCACCTGGGGAAGCACATGGGTGCAAACATCAGCATCACTGCGGACCAGCCCACCTGGCCAAGGTGGGCTTTGGTCCCCCATGTCCCCACTGTCACCGGTAAGCCTCCTGTCGTGCAGCCAGCTCCCCACGCCGATGTTCCTTGAGGATCTGAAGCTCATCATCCACCAGTTTCTTCCCTGGAAAGGAGGAGCGGAGATCAAAGTCGGACCCACAGCTGTCATATGTGGATTGGGGGTGGGGCATGTCCTACCTGAGCCCTCCCGCACCTCCACTGTGGTGACCCCCTCCAGCCACTGGTAGCAGGGGAAGCGGTACAGGGTGCCGTCAGGGGCTGTCACCCGGACATCCTTGCAGAACCAGGCATCCTCCAAGAAGATCCGCCACTTGTGTAGGCGGATTAGGACAATGGGGCCCAGGTCCTGCCTGCAGTCCACAGACAGTCTCTTCTCCTGGAGAGGATGGAATGGCTTCTGGGGGGTGGGCAGATGCCCCAGGGTGGCACCAGGGTGCACCAGCAGAGAAGAGGCTCAGAGCATCCCCTTGTTTCCATCCATCCAGGATCCTTATTCTCCACTGTCCCCTCCAAAATCCTTTTCCTCCACACCCCTGGAACCCCTTTCATCCATCCCCACCCCTGAAGATCCCTCCCCACTATCTCCCAAGACTCCTTCCCACCCATTCCCACAAGACCCCTTTCCCACCATCTACCCCCAAATCGCTTTCCACCATCTCCTTGTATCCCCAGGAGAGTCCATGCAGCCCCTCATCCCCAGGGCAGCCTGTGCCACCTCTCATGTCCCCACAACAGCTCTGCCACCCCTTGTGTCCCCATCCCCACCTGTCCCGGCAGGAACAAGGAGGAGACAGTGGTCCGGCGGCTCTCGCCTTGGCTGCCCACCAAAGTGATGGAGATGGTGTTGTTGGTTCCAGCTTCTGCCACATCACCTGTAGCCACTGCCACCTTGTAGATAGCCATGATGAGCTGAGGTGAAGTCCAGAAGATGCCTTCAGAGAGGAGTGAGGGGCTTTGGGGTGCAAACCGCTGTTTTGGGTGGTTTGGATGTCACAACCCCTGTGGTTGTTGCAGGAGCGGCTGACAGGTCCTTCCTCCTCAGGGAGGTGTTATCAGATCATTGCTAACAGCCAGCATCTGGTACATCTGATCTCAACAGATGTGGGCCATGGGGACATTTACCCAAGTGACAGCTCTGAGAGTGGTTGTGGGGACATTACTCAAGTGACAGTCCTGAGGGTGACCATGGGGACATTACCCAAGCGATAGCCATGGGAGTGGCTATGGGGGCATTACTCAAGCAATGGCCCCAGGACTGGCCATGGGGACATTACTCAAGCAATGGCTCTGATAGTGGCCATGGGGACATTGCCCAAGTGATGACCCCTGAAGTGGCTATGGGGGCATTACTCAAGCAATGGCCCCAGGACTGGCCATGGGGACATTACTCAAGCAATGGCTCTGATAGTGGCCATGGGGACATTGCCCAAGCTATGACCTCCAGCATGGCCATGGTCCAAGGGAGGGGCATTCATCATGGGCCAGAAGCTACACCTGCCCCCCCCAGGGTCTCCTCACCTCTGTGACCCAGGAACAGCACTTCCCAGTTCCGGGGGGACATTGCCATACTGGAGAGAGTCCAGGGACAGTGATGAAAGGACTAGAACACTTGGTTGGTGCTGTACTCAAGGTTTCGGCTTCCATGATCATGAATGCACTTTTGAGAAGGTCTGTTGGGAGGTGATGGGATTCACCTGGCCAAATGGGACAACTGTGTCATCACCAATAAGGTGGCCAGACCCCTCAGGGAGCTTTAAACTGGACTTAGGGAAGGGTCACTAATATAATGACGGACTGGAGGAGACTGAGGGTGCTGGAATGGTCCAGCCTGGAAAGACACTGTGAAGCCTCATCCATTCCATAAATACCTGCAGAGAGGGTGTGGAGTGCATGAATGTTTGGGCATGGATCTCGGTCTCCAGGAAGATGGACAGAAGACGATCAACACGCAGATCAAATTCTTGAGGGCACAGAGGTATACTGGGGCCACTGGAGGCAGCTGTGGTCTTTCCTGACCTTGATGTCCAGCTCCTCCACTGCCCTGGAGGCACACAAAGTCCCACAGTGGCCCTGGAGAAGATCTGTTTACATCTGTGACATTGTTCCCTGTGTCCACACCATCTGCTTTGGGAGTGGTCTGAAGCCAACCTGGATCCCTTCGTGTTTAATCATGAACAAGGCTGGTCAGTCTCATCCCTGTGCTGGGCAAGATCATGGAGCAGACCCTCCTGGAACCCATGTTAAGGTACATGGAAAATAAGGAGGTGGCTGGTGACAGCCATCATGGCTTCATTGAGGGTAAATAATTCCTGACAACTTTGGTGTCTTCCACAACAGGGTTGCAGCAGTGGTGGAGGGGGAAGAGCAACTGATGTCACCCTCCTGGACTTGTGCAAAGCATTTAATGCTTTTCTGCACAACATTCTGGTCTCTAAACTGGAGAGACGTGGATATGAGGGATGGACCACTTAGTGGATAAGGCATGGGCTTGATGGTCACAATCAAAATGTTGCAGTCAACAGCTCAACTGACAAAATGGAACCCAGTGACAAGGGACATCCTCAGGGGATGTTTCACATCTTTGTCAGCAACAGAACAGTGGGATTGATGATGATGGGAGTGACTGAGACCATAGAAGGAGTGACTAGGATCATACTGGAATCATACTGGGGGTGAGTGGAACTTAAATGAACCATAGGGGGAGTGACTGGAACTGATTGAGACCACAGAGGAGGAGACTGGGATCATATTGGGAGCAGCTGTGATCGTACTAGAATCAGCCTGGGAGCAGAAGTGACTGGCATCATACTGGGAGTGACTGAAACCATACTGGGGTGAATGAAGCAACTTTGACCAAGCTGGGGATGAATGGCATAATACTTGGAGTAACTGGGAGCAACTACTATCCTACTGGGAGTGACTGGAGCTATACTGAGGGTGACTGGGAGCAACTTAAAACAAGCTAGGGGCAATTCGGATCCTACTAGAAGTGATTGAAAGCAACTGGATTCACACTGGGAGTGTCTGCAACAACACTGGGGGCAAATAGCATCATATTGCAAGTGACTGGGATCATATTGGGGGTGACTGCAACTGACTAGGACCACAGTGGAAGTCACTGGGATCCTACTGGGGGTGATTGGAACCATACTTGGAGTGACTGAGAGCAATTAGGACCATGCAGGGGGCAACTATTATCCAGTTGGGAGTGAATGGGAACGACTGGGATCATACTGGAATTATTCTGGGAGTGGCAGAGAACATGCTGGGGTCTTACTGGTAGTGACTGGAGCTGAATGTGACCCTAGTGGGAGTGCCTGAGATTATATTGGGGCTGACTGGAAGCAACCAGGACCATGCTGGGAATGACTGGGATCATACTGGCACCGACTAGGAGTGACTGGAATCAAACTGGGAGCAACTGGTACCATACTGGAGTCAATGAGGATCATACTGATACTGAGTGGGAGTGAGTGGGATCATACTGGAATCAGACTGGGATCATACTCGACCATATTGTGATTGGATTTGACTGGGATCCTACTGGGAATGACTGGAAGTGACCTGGTTCATACTGGGAATTACTAGAACCACACTGAGAGCAACTGGGACCACATTGGAGGCAACTAGGACCACACTGGGAGTGACTGGGGCTGATAGGGATCATGTTGGGATTGTACTTGGAGAGACTGGAATTGAATGGGACCATAGTGGGATTGACTGGGAACATGCTGGGGGGCATTTGGGATGATGCTGGCACATTGGAGGCAACTAGGACCACACTGGGAGTGACTGGGTTCATACTGGGAGTGACTGGAACTATACTGGGGGTGACTGGGAACAATTTGGACCAAGCTGAAAGCAATTGGGATCCCTCTAGAAGTGACTGGAAGCAACTGGGCTCATACTGGGAGTGTCTGGAACCACACTGGAGGAAAATGGGATCATACTGGGAATGACTGGAACTGACACCATAGTGGAAGTGACTGGAATGATAGAATCATAGAATCAGCTGGGTTGGAAGAGACGTCTGAAATCATCAAGTCTAACCCTTGATCCAACACCACTGTGATTACCAGACAATGGCACTAAGGGCCACATCCAATCTCAGTTTAAAAACCTCCAGGGATAGTGAAGCCACCACCTCTCTGGGCAGGCCATTCCAATGCCTGATTACTCCCTCTGTAAAGAATTTCTTCCTAATATCCAACCTAAAGCTCTCCTGGCAGAGCTTAAGGCCATGTCCTCTTTTCCTGTTGCTGGTTGCCTGGGAGAAGAGACCAACCTCAACCTCCTTTCAGGGAGCTGGAGAGAGTGAGATCTTCCCTGAGCCTCCTCTTCTCCAGACTAAACAAGCCCAGCTCCCTCAGCCTCTCCTCATAGCACTTGTGCTTGACTCCATTTAGACTACGTCCACAGCCATCCCCTCGTCCACCAGGCACATCACTCATACTGGGAATGGTTGGGATCATAGTGGAATCATTCTGAGAGTGACTGGGATAATACTGGGGGCAACTGGAACTATGCTGAGGGTGAATTAGAGCAACTTGGACTGACCTGGGGGCAGTTGGTGCAATAATGGGAGTGCCCAGGAGTGACTGTGATCAGGACCCTCTGAACCCCACATTCCAGCCATCCCAGGTCTTCCCACCCCATGACTCCCACTTCCTCAACACTGGGACTCCTGAACTGCCCTTTTCTGGGCACTGGGACTCCTTGGACTCCCCATCCCTGGTCTCTCCACCCCCAGCCCTGTTTTCCTTGACCCCATGACACCCCTGAATCCCCTTCAAGTTCTCCCAGCTCTTCCAGTTCTCCCCTTCCTTCACCCTTGGGTCACCCTCAGATTCCTCCAAACCTCTGTGTCCCTGCAGTTCTCACTCCTGGCACTTTCTGCATGTGGCACTGTTGGACTCCAGGCCACGGGTTCCCCCATAGGTCTGTGGATGGTTCCTAGAGGGTTCCAGGAAGATCCCATTGCATTCCCAAGGGGATACAGGGGAATCACCAGAAATTTCCTGAGTTGTGATCATTCTCCCTCTCCAGAACTCTCATCCCACCCCACTCCGCTCCACCCCATCCCACCGCATCCCACCACACCCCACCCCATCCCATCCCAACCCA
>WBMV01003751.1:19665-33255 GCA_013396655.1 Campylorhamphus procurvoides
GGGGGGCGGGTTGCAAGGCGATTCAAGGAAAGGGGATAGAAGTCGAGGCAAGTCCTGAGAGGGGTAGATAAGGCAAAATTTCAAAGAAAGTCACCAACCTGAATTGGGGCCAGGATGAACAGTTCCATTGACTAAAGCCCCTTCTGTGTGGGACCCACAACCAGCAGTGCTGAGACCCTTTGAGCTCTCTGCAGCTGCAGCAGTTGCACAGACTCTGCTGCAGCACGGGCTTCCCACGGGCTCACTGGTGCCAAAACAGCATGGAAAAACTGCTCAAAGACAGAATTTTACCTTTAAGCAGCAAAGGTATTTATTGGATACAATGTTGGAGAGACCCCGATTCGCATCGGACAAAGTAGCTGTAAAGTTCCAGTGTAAAGTTAGGGGGTTTATACAGTTTTTCGAGGGGAGGGGGGGGGAGAGAGGGGAGTACAACATTTTAAATACATATTGATTAGGTCTAGACATCTAAATATAATATTCATAGTAGGTGGGGTTTGGGTGGAGCCTGGGAAGGAGTCGTCTTTTGGGGAGGTTTTTGGTAGCTGTTCTTTTTCCTTCGGCCTCAAAAGGGGTCGTTTTCTCTCCTCTTCCTCGGTTGAACGTTTCACCTTTTCTCTACATGTCCGGTCTTGCAAAGAAAACCTCCTGACTCATGACCTCCTTATCTCTCACCGCCCGATGTCCGCCCGGTGCCCGAGGGCTGAGAGGACCCGGCTGGGATCGGCCCGCTCGTCTCCGCCGCTGGAGCCGCTCCCCCGGCTCCGGCTGCCGCCGCTCGGCCCCGGCCGGTCCCGCGGGGCGTCGCAGCTCCTCGCGCAGGTGGAGGAGTCGGTCCGGGACGTGACCCGCCCGTCCTTCGGGGCAGCTCTTTCAGGGGGCCGGCAGGGACCCCTCGGTGCTGCTCATCGCCCTCTCACGCTCCTCCGGGCAGCTCTTATAGATACGGCGGGGCGGGAGCACCTCGGCGCAGCCTTTTACTCCATTTATTTTATTCTCTATATTTTATCGTTATTCGCATCTCTCTCGTCCCTCGGTGCAGCTCTTTCGGTGACACGGAGCGGCGGGGAGCCCTCAGTACCGATTTTTATTCTATTTACTTTATTTTCTGTTTTGTAGTCACACCCCGCCCCTCCCGCGGTGCAGGTCCTTTAAGCCCATCTCACCCACGGTGAAGCTGTTTTAGTGCGACACCGTTGAGGGAACCCGTCAGCACAGTTCTTTATTTAATTTATTTTACTCAATTTCATGATATTCCCTATATTTTATTCTATTCACACCTCGCAGGTCCCGCCGTGCAGCTCCTTCAGTGACATGAGGCAGCGGGAACCCCTCAGCGCAGTTCTTTATTCTGTTTATTTTATTCAATTGATTTTATTCTATTCGCTATATTTTATTCGCACCTCGCAGGTCCTGCTGTGCAGCTCCTTCAGTAACGGGACGGCTGAGACCTCTTGGAGCCTTCTTGCCAGTCCCTCGAGGCGACTGCTTTAGATACGAGACGGTGGAGACTCCCCGGTGCGGCTTTTATGGTATTTTATCCTCTGTATTTTGTTTAATTGACAGCTTGTCCCCCTCCCTCGGCGCAGCCGTTCTGGAGACACTCGACAGCCCCGGTCCCTCGGTGAAGCTCTTTCAGTGACACGGGGCAGCTTTTCATTCCATTCGACTCTATTCTCTGTATTTTATTCTGTTCCCACACCGCCCGTCCCTCGAGGCAGCTCTTTCTGTGACACGAGGCGGCGAAGACATCTCGGTGCGGTTCTTTTATTGTATTTTATTCTATGTATTTTATTCCATTCATACGCCTGTCCCTCGGTGCCGCCCTTTTGCCGTCGCTCGGTAGCACGGCTTTTTTGGGGACACCGAACATCGTCCGGCCTCCACAGTACCTCCTCTCTCCCCGGTCCCTCGGTGCAGCCCCTTTTAGATACGGAGCGGCAGAGACCCCCTTGGTGCGCCTTTTTATTCATCTTATCCTCTGTATTTAATTCTGTCACACCTCGCCTTCCCCTCGGTGCAGCCTATTGACGATACCCAACAGCAGGTCCNCTCTCGGTGCAGCTTTTTATTCTATTTATTTTACTCTGCTCTCTGTAATTTATTCCATTCCCACCCCGCCCGCCCATCAGTGCAGCTCTTTCAGACGCGAGCAGATGAGACCATCCGGTGCTGCTTTTTTATTGTATTTTTTGTATTATATTTTTTTGCTGCAGGGTGCCAGGTTCCAAGAGAATTCCCCTCTCCTGGTTCTCCAATTTATTGTCGCGGGTATCTCTGTCTAGGCTCCCCTTTCTCCAGGCCTCCCTTTTCAGGGTCACGGGGGTCCTGGGGCTCTCCCTTTTCTGTGCTCCGCCCCTCCAGGCTGCCGGGGATCCCCCAGCTCTGGTGTTGCCCCGCTCTTCCCTCCCAGGGGTCCCCCCCACCCCGGCTCTCCCGGGGGTCCCCAGCCCCGCTGTGTCCCCCCCGCCGGTCCCGGGATGACGATGGAGCCGGCGGTGCCGACCCGGGACCACCAACCCCACCCGGGGGGACCTGCATCCAGCCCTGCACCCCGGCCCCCGCCGCCAGCCCAACCGGGACCCCCTAGAAAACACCTCCCGGGGAGGCCCAATATCCCCCCAAGGGGTATTTGCCGTTCCGCTTTGAAGTCCTGCAAGATCCAAGTATTCTCCCACTACCCAGAAATAAAAAAAAAAAAAGAAGCGAAGCCCAACCAAGATATTTGGGACAAGTTCCTCCGTCCCGGTCACCGGCGGGATGTGGGNTCTATATTTTATCGTTATTCGCATCTCTCTCGTCCCTCGGTGCAGCTCTTTCGGTGACACGGAGCGGCGGGGAGCCCTCAGTACCGATTTTTATTCTATTTACTTTATTTTCTGTTTTGTAGTCACACCCCGCCCCTCCCGCGGTGCAGGTCCTTTAAGCCCATCTCACCCACGGTGAAGCTGTTTTAGTGCGACACCGTTGAGGGAACCCGTCAGCACAGTTCTTTATTTAATTTATTTTACTCAATTTCATGATATTCCCTATATTTTATTCTATTCACACCTCGCAGGTCCCGCCGTGCAGCTCCTTCAGTGACATGAGGCAGCGGGAACCCCTCAGCGCAGTTCTTTATTCTGTTTATTTTATTCAATTGATTTTATTCTATTCGCTATATTTTATTCGCACCTCGCAGGTCCTGCTGTGCAGCTCCTTCAGTAACGGGACGGCTGAGACCTCTTGGAGCCTTCTTGCCAGTCCCTCGAGGCGACTGCTTTAGATACGAGACGGTGGAGACTCCCCGGTGCGGCTTTTATGGTATTTTATCCTCTGTATTTTGTTTAATTGACAGCTTGTCCCCCTCCCTCGGCGCAGCCGTTCTGGAGACACTCGACAGCCCCGGTCCCTCGGTGAAGCTCTTTCAGTGACACGGGGCAGCTTTTCATTCCATTCGACTCTATTCTCTGTATTTTATTCTGTTCCCACACCGCCCGTCCCTCGAGGCAGCTCTTTCTGTGACACGAGGCGGCGAAGACATCTCGGTGCGGTTCTTTTATTGTATTTTATTCTATGTATTTTATTCCATTCATACGCCTGTCCCTCGGTGCCGCCCTTTTGCCGTCGCTCGGTAGCACGGCTTTTTTGGGGACACCGAACATCGTCCGGCCTCCACAGTACCTCCTCTCTCCCCGGTCCCTCGGTGCAGCCCCTTTTAGATACGGAGCGGCAGAGACCCCCTTGGTGCGCCTTTTTATTCATCTTATCCTCTGTATTTAATTCTGTCACACCTCGCCTTCCCCTCGGTGCAGCCTATTGACGATACCCAACAGCAGGTCCCCCGGTGCAGCTCTTTCGGTGGCTCGGGGCGGTTCTTTTAGTATTTTTTATTCTATTCTCTCTATTATATTCCACTCACGCCTCCCGCGCCACACGCAGGGCGAGCATTTCACCGCCGCCACTCCTCGCTCGTCCCGCGATGCGACTTTTTTAGATACGGGGAGGCGGAGACTCTCCCGGCACGGCTATTTTGTTTTACTGTGTTTTGTTATCTGTATTTTATTCTAATCATACCTCGCTCCCCCGTTACGGAGACACCCGACAGGGCCCGTTCCGCGGTGCGGCTCGTCAATGACATGGGATGGCCGGGACCCCCCAGTGCCGATTTCTATTGCACTTACTTTATTCTCTATTTTGTATTCACACTCCGCCCGTTCCGCGGTGCGGCTCTTCAGTGAGACGGGTGAGCGGAGACCTCTCGGTGCAGCTTTTTATTCTATTTATTTTACTCTGCTCTCTGTAATTTATNGGGACCACCAACCCCACCCGGGGGGACCTGCATCCAGCCCTGCACCCCGGCCCCCGCCGCCAGCCCAACCGGGACCCCCTAGAAAACACCTCCCGGGGAGGCCCAATATCCCCCCAAGGGGTATTTGCCGTTCCGCTTTGAAGTCCTGCAAGATCCAAGTATTCTCCCACTACCCAGAAATAAAAAAAAAAAAAGAAGCGAAGCCCAACCAAGATATTTGGGACAAGTTCCTCCGTCCCGGTCACCGGCGGGATGTGGGAGGTGGGCGATCCTTTCCAATTCCTGTTCCTGCTCCGCCTCTCTGCCACCCCTTCCTCGCCCCCTCCTTCCTCTGTCCCGTTCCTTTCGGCTGCGGAGCTCTGCGGTGAGTGTGGGGGACACGACGGGAAAGGGGAGAGGGGGGAAAGAGAAGGGTTGTCACCGCCAAACGGACCTGGAGTTTGGGGGGACGATGGGAAAGGGGGGAGAGGGGAGATAAAAGGAAGTGAGACTGCGGGAGAGGAGTTCCCATGGGGGTCCCTCCGTGTCCCCCGTCATTTGATCCCTGGCGTTGCGGGGACCCCAGGGATCCCCGGCAGCCCAGAGATGCGAGAGCGCCGGGACCCTGAAACGGGGGACCCGGAGAAGGAGGAGCGTGGAGGGGGGGACCCTGGGATCCTGTCTCGACCGGCCGGTCGGGGCCGTGATGTTCGTTCTAAATTCCCATCAGGCTGAAGAAAGACCCCGCACACGTGTCAGGAACTCTCGTTTTATTGGCCTCAACGCTTCCAGGAGTTCCCAGCTCCCCCGAGACTCCTCCCGTGCGCTGGCTTACAAGGCTCAGCACAGCTCCACAATCCCCCCGCTCCCCCTGATGCAGTGGTTTAGAGATGCAACAACTGATTGTATTTACAACATAGAAACTACAGATAGCCGAGCTCAGTGATTTAAAGAAACAGTGAGGAGCGAAACTGAGGCAGCCAGCAAGGTGACACCCAGTTACTTTTAACTCATGGGAATTGTCTTGAAGAAGTTTACAAAGTGGTCACTTAGCACTTGGGAGCTGGGCTTCAGACAGAAAAGACCACCGAGGATGACCCTCAGTGACCTTATGAGGATATGCATATATGCTAATAAATGTTGGGAAACTCCATGAATATGTAACAGGAATGGGGGAACAAAAAATGAATAATCATGTAGCACTGACATATAAGCTGTAGTGAAGATACCTCTGTGTGCATATTGGCAAAATGATCACCAGTACACTTGGTGCCCATTAAAGAATGCCTGATTTCTAAAACTCACAAACTGAGTCTTAGAGGTTTTTTTTAAGTGCCACTTTTAGGCAATACCCACACAAAATTCTGTGCAGGGTGTGGGATAGAACAGAAGAGCTGGGCTTGGCCCAGGCAAAGCAAGGGAAAGGAATAAAGAATGTCCCCAGTTCTTGGATCCCATGTTGGTGCTGCTGCAGGACTGGGCCAGAGCTGGAAAAAAGAGAGAACGAAGAGAGAGAAGGAAGAGAGGCAGAGAAAAGAGAGAGAAAAAAGGGAGCAAGGGGGCCCAATCCCCTCCCTTTTCTCATTCACCTGCTGCAGCCCCTTGTGTAAACCAGACCTTTGGGGTGTTTAGTTCCCTTGGGCACAACCAGCTCTGCTCCAGGAAGTGAGTCAGGGGAGCTGAGCATGAGTCTCAAGGCAGAGCAGGGAGTTCACAGAACCAAAGAATGGGCTGAGTTGGGAGGGACCCATCAGGATCATCAAGTGCAACTCCCAGACCTGCCCAGGACACCCCAAAAATCCCACCCTGGGCCTGGAAGTGTTGTCCAAATGCTTCACTGAGCTCACACAGGCCTGGTGCTGTGACCTCTTCCTGATGATCCTGTTCCAGTGTCCAACCACCCTCTGGGGGAAAAACCTTTTCCTGATATCCAGCCTTAACCTGCCCCGCCTCAGCCTTGGCTGTTTCCTTGAGTCCTGTCGCTTGTCCTGAGAGTGAAGAGGTCAATACCTGCCCCTGCATTTCCCCTTGGGAGAATGTTGAAGACCCAGTGAGATCTGACCGCAGTCTCCAGGCTGAATCCCTGACAGCCTGGAGGGGGAGAAGCCTTGAGAGGGCAGAGCATGGACAGTGGGGACTCTGGGACTCCTAGAATGCTGAACTGGAGAACCCAGAGAGGGAGTATCCTGGGACCCCAGCACCCCAAAGTAGAGAGTCAGGAGAGAAGGAACCCCTCAGACCCCTGAAACCCCTGACATCCTTAAGCAGGATTCCAGAGACGAGGGAACCCTCAAGGCCCACGGGACCCTGTTACAATCTGCTTAAATATTGCAGACAGAACTTCAGATTCAAATATTTTCCCCAACAAAATTAAAACTCAAACCAAGTTATCCGTTGATCTCAAAAACTGATTTTTTATTAATTAGTTGCTAAGAGATGCAGAGAGAGAGAGAGAGAAGAAAGAAAGATTGGAAAAATACTAAGATTAATTTTTAGAAGCAGAGAGAAAGAATACCACCACAAAACTAACTTTTTTACCAGGATTTTGATGTATGCCTCTGTGTGTGTGTGGGAAAGTGCCATTTTAGCCTCCTTCTCCTGTCTCTGTTGTTTTCTTCGATATTACCTCTTAGCAGCAGGGGGTCCTAGCTCTCTGGAATGCAGGGATCCGTGCAGAGCTGGGCCTTCCTGGCCTTCAGAAATATGGAAAGTCAGAGAGATGAGGTGAACTCATGTAACGCAGTGGGTCTCAGTTCTTGCTGGGCCGGCACAATCTCAGTCTCCACTGGCAGTCAGGCAGCATGCGGTGGTGAAGAGGTGAGGAGAGGTTGGGGAGGGATTCCCAGCTGAAGTAGCCGGTTCTTTCTCCCTTCCTTGCTCCTAATTTCCCCAAAAATTGTCTTCAGTTTTTATAGTATTCAAAAGAGGGTTGCGTGTGGTTCCTTGGCACGTAGCCTTGTTCAGATGTTTGAAAAGATGATATTCGATGCAATGACAAGATTTTCTGGCAGGATGGGTTTTTTGCAGGACTGCTTTAGCTAGAAGTTTTGTTTGTGAGAATCTTCGGAAACAGGATGTTTTTTTGTAGCTTTGCTGACACAGTTCATTATGACAGGATGTTTTTTAACAGGGACTGGATGTTGGATAATGGAGGAATATTATTTATTACCTTTTTGTGTTTTATCTGTATACAACAGCACCCAATATGTGCTGCAACTAAATTTTCCTGTTTGTTATATTTCTTTTGTTTCACAGATATTTGCCGTTTTTCTAAATTTAATAAAAGAGATTTTTCTCAGATCAGCATCTCTTTGAAAGGTAAGTTGAGGTCTATGACAAAGAGAGGGGATGAGAGCCGGGTACCGTCTCAGGACTTGCCGCGAGGGTTTCAAAAGGAGCACAGGGGAAAGGGATTTCTAATAACAGGTTCCATAGGATACATATGTTTGTAAAGACAAGTATTGAGAAAATCAAAAGAGGAGGGAATGACAAGAACAAGATGAATTTGTCTTTATAAAGCTGTGTAAGCAACTATTTGTGGGTAGAGAGATGTTGTTGGTGAGAAAGGAAATAATGGTTTATAGATAAGGAAATGGCTATTTGTGGGTAAAGAATAAAAATAGCTGTTTTGAGTGAAAGATCCAGTATTAACTTACAGAAGAATAGTGAAAAGGGAAAGAGCTGTTTAAGAATAGTGAGAAAAGAAATGACTGCTTATGTGTCATAGGCATTTTTGGGAAGTCTGTACCTTCTGAGTACTTTAGCCAATGAGGAAAGAGGATATTATAGGGCCAGGAGAAATTAGAATAAAAGGAGACCGCATCCTCCAGTTATTCAAGAGGTTTTCACTAGGTATGCTTGGTAAGCTCTCCCTTTGTACATGAATAAAGTTGCTCTGGCAGAACTCCTCTGTCTCCTTTGTGGACACCAATCTCTGGTGAGGAGAATTTTCCACAGCAAAGGAAAAGGGATGCAAGACCCAAGTGGTTGATGAGGGACATGATGGAGTTGGGGAGGTGTTCAGCAAAGTGTTCCACACTGTGTCAGACCTCAAAGCACAGCTTCTCGGACCAGTCTAGATCTCCTTAGGAGAGGCCCTGGGTCAATATTCATCAGAAAATGCTGCAATTATCTCTTCTCTGGAGAGAAAAGTTAATTAACTGCACCCTTTATAATAGGAATATATAGTTATTAGAAGTTCTTTGAAAGAGCCGTGGTTTATTTGGACTTACTTTAAATTAATAAGCCCCATTATGCATTTTGTGCTGAGCCCTCAGACCTCCTGAGAGGAGATTGTACAAAGCTTTCCATAAGTCAAAGTCAGAAGAAAAACCCAAAGTATCTCAAAGCATTAATGGGTCATTCCCAATACAGACTCCTCATGGACTCATTGGAGGATATAATTGGAGGTCATGATTGCACAAACCTCCCAAAGACTCAGTGTCAAAAGGAAAAAACAAAGTACAATAAAAAATCTGAAATATCTTGAAGCATTAATGAGCCCCACTGAGTGTCAATACTGACAAAGAATCCCAAGGGACTTCTTAGAGCAGATCACTGGAGGCCATGATGACACAAACCTCTCAGAGACTCCAAGTCAAAAGCAAAACCCAAAGTACTTTGAAACACCTGCAGCCCCTTGAAGTTTTAAGGAGCCCCCCAAGGGCCATCCCTGCCAAAGCCTCCCAAGGGACTGGTCCCAGCAGAGCCTTGGAGGCCACGATTGCAGGGAGGCAAAGGCTCTGTGCAGCAGCTGCGATGCTGAGCAAAGCCTGGCTGGGCTGGAGGCAGCAGAAAGGGCCAGCCCTGACCCCCAGCCCCGGGGCAGGCAGATCCTGTCCCTCACGCCTCGCTCAGGGCTCTGCCGGGGGCACTGGCATGGGGGGTGATCCTGAGGGAAGGACAAGGGGGTGACAGTGCCCAGCCTTCCTGCGGCTGTGCCAGGAGGCCACGAGGCCCCAGAGCCTCAGCACAACAGGTCTCCTCACAGCCCTTGGTAGCACAAACCATGCTGTGCCCGAGGCATCTCTTCTCAGACAGACGTGACTCAGAAAAGACCCAAAAGGGACATGGATCTGATAATTCAAAGAATTCACCCAACACCACAGCTGATCAGTATTAAGTCATATTCCCTTATTCAGTGCTGGAGAGGCACTGGGGATAATCCTCTATAAATACTAATGAAATTACAAAAGCAAACACTTTATATTTGCAAAAGTCATTACACATTCATGTTAAATTCTGCCTGTTCCATGCCTTTCTCTATATAGGTCCGCTGTAATTATTTCAGTCTTTGCTGCCATCCAGTGTCCTTTTATTATAATTACAGTTTTTTAAGCAGTTACACACTAAGTCTTTGTTTCCAGACCATAAATTAATTCTTTGCAGTTTTTTATCTTCTCACTTCGGATGACTTGCTTCACAGCATTGAATGCTGGATGCTGATTGCTTGTCAGTTTGAAGATATATCCTATCTATTTGCAGAAGTTATGCACTTTTCCTAGTTGCTCTTTACTTGCAAAAGCTACATCCCTTATCTTAAATTTAGAAACTTCTCAGTAAGCTAAGTGAAAATGAAAGGTTCTTTTTTATAGAAGCAGCACACCTAACTTTAGCCTGTTTTCTAGTCAGGTGTTAGTGTATTAAAATCTTAAAAACTTCAAAAAACTTATTCATTCTAATAAACCCAGGCTTAATTTGGAATGTACACAATTTTGTAGCTTTTTCAGTATACAATATTTAACAGCTGCCTTTCACTGAGGGAGAACATTGAGGGACTTGAGAGGACATGAAACATGGAGGGACTGGGAGCGGGAACACTGAGGGACCTGAAAGGACTTTGAAGGCCTTTCCTGCCACTTTTTAGGCCCCTCAGGAGCCATTTCCCCCAACCCTTACCTCTCCAATCAGATTGCGACTTCACTGTCATATGTCTGGCCACATATGGGCATTATTTGCATACGGGGTATGGCTAAAAGGGCTGCTCCAGCAGGTGGCTGTACATGGACTTTATCTCCATAAAAGGGGCATGATTCTGCCACCAATGAAGACATGAGTTTGAACAAAAACAGGGTGTGGCTTTACCTCCAACAGGCAGACAGACTTACTTGCATAAAACAGGCGTGGTTCCTCAGGTGATGTGTATGGACTTTATTTGCATCAATGGAGCACAGCCCCACTGCCAGCAAGCAGCCATATATAGTTTCATTTGCATAAAAGGGGAAGGGGCTCTGGACAGCCCAGCAGGTGGCTATACATGGCCCTCCTGTGCATAGGGGGTGTGGCTGCAGCCGGTGGGGCGTGGCCGCAGCGGTGCCTCCTCCTCCAGCAGGTGGCGCAGTCGCTTCTCGAAGGCTCCATCGCTCTCGGTGGGGCCACGCTGAGTCCTCCCAGCCGGCAGGTGGCGCTCTGCGGCTGCGCGCAGCTCCGCCCGGTCATAGAGTGCCGCTGGGTCCAGCCCATGTCGGTTCACCAGCCCCACGAGGTACTCACTGTAGTGCCCCCTGGCGGCCGGGAGGACCCAAAGGTGAGAGAGACCCAGGGACCCCCAAGGGACATTCAGGGACCCCCCCGCCAGGGACTCTCAGAGCAACCTCCCACCCTCACAATTTCCCCGTTTGTCCCCAGTTTTGAACAAGTTTCTCCAAAACTTACCCATTTTTTCCAATTTCCCCCAAATTTTCCATTTTCGTCCCCAATTTTTGCCTCAATTTTCCTCCCAATCTTCCCTGTTTCTGCCCAATTTTCCCCTAATTTCCCATAAACTTCTCCATTTTTGCCCCAAACTTCCCCATTTTTCCTCAGTTTCCAACACACCTCCTCTTTTGCCCAGTTTCCCCATTTTCCACAAACCTCCCAGTATCCCCATTTTTGCTCCAATTTTACCAAAAATCCTTCATTTTTGCCCAAATCTTCCCCAAGTCCCCCCAAATTTTCCCATTTTACCTAAATTCCCCTAACTTTCCCATTTTACCATCAGATTTCCCCATTTTTGCCTCAATTTTACAGATTTTCTCATTTTTTCCTCATTTTCACTTTTGCCCCGTATTTCCCCAACTTTCCCATTTTAGCCCCAATTTTATCCAAAATCACAGTTTTTGCCCTAAATTTCTCCTTTTGCCTACTTTTCCCCCCAAATTCCCCCATTTTTGCATAAATTTCCCCCAAGCTCCCCCATTTTTGCCTAGATTCCCCCAAGTGTGCCACAGATTTTCTCATTTTTTTCCCCCAAATTTTCCCCTTTTCATCCAAGATTCCCCACTTCCCCCCCAAATTTTCCATAATTTTCCACAAATTGTCCCATTTCTGCCCACATTTTCCGTGCCCCAGCTGTCCCCCAGCCCCACCTGCAGAGCCCAGCGTGTCCAGGGGCTGTTTCCTTCCCACATGGCTCATCCCGGAGTGTGGCCCCGAATTCCTTCTGCTCCAGCACTGGGCAGCGCCCTGGAGGGTTTGGGGGGGGCCAAGGTGAGTTTAGGTGGTCCCAGGCGGGGTTTGGGAGGTCCCAGCTCAGTTCAAGGGGGTCCCAGCTGAATTTGGGGGGGAGGGAGCAGTGTGGTCTTGGGAGTCTAGGGGAATTTTGGGGGGTCTCAGCAGAGTTTGCTGGGGGCCCAGGTGGGTTTGGGGGGCCAGGGGATTTTTTGATGGGTCCCAGGTGAAGTTTGGGGGGTCCCAGGTGGGGTTTGGTGGGGTCCCAGGTAGNGCCCCCTTACCCTTGGCCCATGGAAGGTGGCCCCACATCCAGCACAGAACTGGTGCTGACACTGGGAGCACTGGAAANGGGTCCAAGGTAGAGTTTGAGGGGGTCTCAGAGGAATTTGGGGGCTCCTGGATGTGTTTTGGAGGGTCCCACACGAGTTTGAGGGGTTCCAGGTGTGTTTGATGTGTTTGGAGGGGTCCCAGGTGAGTTTGAGGAGGTCTCAGTCACCTCCCAGTCCCTCCCAGTCCCACCTGGACTCACCTGTGGGGTTGGGCAGGGCCTCAGGGGGTGGTTCCGTTTCAAAGGAGACATTTCCCATCTGACCAGAGACCCCCAGAGTGAACTTCAGGGACCCCTCAACACTCCCAGTTTCCCCCAACCCCTCCTAGTACTCCCCAGTCCCCTCCCTATCCCCCCAAATCCATCCCAGTGCCTCCTAGTTCCCCTCTGACTCCCCTCAATCCCCTCCCAATACCCTCAATTCCCTCTCAATCCCCTTTCAGTGCCTCCCACTCCCCTCCAGTCCCACCTGGAGCAGCTTCTGCAGCTGGGGGGGGTCCCAGTCCCTCAGGTAGAACAGACAGTCCCTGGGGTGGTGCCCATGGAGGGACCCCCGGAGGGGGCAGTTGGGAGAGGGGCAGCTCTGGGGGAAGAGGGGAGCAAAGATCAGGCTCTGACACTCCAAAACCCACCTGGGACCCCCCAAAACAAACCCCAAATCTCCCACAGAACCCCCCAACACCTCCCAAAAAATCCCCTGAGACCCCAAAATTCCACTGAGATCCCCCCCAAAAAACCCAGAGACCTCCAAACCACCCCGCCCCCCATGACTCCCAACACCCCCACAAAACCCTCTTAGGGGCACCCCAAAATACTCCAATCCCCGAAAAAACACTCACAAACCCCCCAGAGACCCCTTGGACACCCAACCTCCACCAAGACACCCCCCCCAAAGTCCTCCAGAACACCCTCAGACCCTCCCAAAATCCCCACAGAGACCCCCAGTTCCTCCCAATAGCCTCTCAATTCCTCCCAGTATATTCCAGTTCTCACCAGTTCTTGTCCCAGTGCCCCCCAGTTCCTCCTAGTGCCACCCCGTCTCTCCCAATCCCCTCTCACTCCCTCCCAGTCCCCTCCAGTGCCCCCTTACCCCTGGCCCATGGAAGGTGGCCCCACATCCAGCACAGAACTGGTGCCGACACTGGGAGCACTGGAAATGCAAACACCCTCCTCGGGCCAGTGCAAACCACACCCCGCACTGGGGACAAACTAGGGGGGACAGGAGGGTCACTGGGGGCCTCTGAGACCCCCAGAGGCCCCCTGAGACCCCCAAACTCCTCCAGGACCCCCTGGATATTGCACAGGCGGCAAACTGGAGGGCCTAGGGGGTCACTGGGGGGCTCTGAGACCCCGACAGACCCCCCAGGCCCCCTACAACCCTCCAAACCTTCTCAAATCCCCCCCAACCCCCTCTGAGCCTCCCCCCTCCAGTACTCTTCAAACCCAAATACTAATTTATGGAGCAAAGACCCTCCCAAATCATCCAAATCCCTGCCAGAACCACCCAAATAACTCACCACCCGCAAATATGGGACTGAGGAGCCCCAAGCCCCCCCCCTGC
>WBMV01003753.1:0-121791 GCA_013396655.1 Campylorhamphus procurvoides
CCCCGCCATGGAGCTGGCGGACGGCGTGGTGTACCAGGAGGACCCCGGCGGGCCCGGCCCCGCCATGATGTCGGAGCGGGTGTCGGGGCTGGCCGGCTCCATCTACCGCGAGTTCGAGCGGCTCATCCACTGCTACGACGAGGAGGTGGTGAAGGAGCTGATGCCGCTGGTGGTGACGGTGCTGGAGAACCTGGACTCGGTGTGCGCGCACAGCCAGGAGACCAGCGTGGAGCTGGAGCTGCTGCGGGACGACAACGAGCAGCTGCTCACGCAGTACGAGCGGGAGAAGGCGCTGCGCAAACAGGCCGAGGAGGTGAGCGGGGGCGGCCGGGCCGGGCCGGGGAGGAGAGAACTGGGGCCGGGGAGGAGAGTACTGGGGCCGGCGGGGAGAGGACTGGGGTCCGGGGAAGAGGGAGAGAAACAGGGTCGGGGCAGGGAGAACTGGGGCCGGGAAGGGAGAAGCGAGACCGAGACACGGCTTGGGGAGATATAGGGCCGGGGTCGGAGAGGGAGAGCCGGGGCTGGGGGAGCGGCCGGAGCTGCCCGTGACGAGTTGTGGTCGCGACGCGGCTCCGGGAGGAGGAGGAGGAAGGAGCCCCGTCCCTGGCCGGCCGAGCGGCTCGGGCTCCAGCGGGGCTGTGCCCGCCGTGTCCCCATCGTGTGGTGCCGGAGGGATGCGGGATAACCCCCGTGGAGCTCTCCTGTGGCCGCAGAGCCGGCACGGCACGGCCCCGCTGGGTGCAGATACCAAGGGGTGTAAACACCATGTAGAGGGTGTTCGCAAAAAGACAGTGGCGGTGCACTGCGGGAAACCCACGGGGACACGCCGGGGCTGGGCTGAAGCTCTTCAGAGCCGGGGCATGAAGCCTCAGGCAGCAACAGGTGGTGTGGGCTGTTCGATGGCACCAGCTCCGACTTGGGCTCTTGGGTATTTTTATTTCAGTTTTTGTGCTAAGGATCACTTTGGCGTAAATAAGCTCGCGAAGAGTTACCTTGAGTGAGATTATAAAGCAACACAATAGAAGGCAGCTGTGCGGGATAACTTCCTGCAGCTCATTGTCTTGCCAAACTCCTGAAGGAAATTGGATTGACAGCATTATCTGTAATAGAACAAGCCATCTTACAAGTCTATTTCCAGACTTCTTGTCCCGTGCTTATCTCTCTGGTTATGCTTGCCTTCTAAATTTTCCAAAAATCAGAGGAATAGTGACACGGAGGCAAGGACAATATTGACAGTGAAAACTTAATTGAAAAACATCAACCTTGTGCAAACACTTATTTATGTTTCTAAGTGAGTGCAGAATGTTGTCTGAAGATTAGTCCAGGAGTTAGTTTGTTCTGAAGTGCTGTGGTATGAATGATGTCCCCCCAGTCCTTGCCCTGAGTGACCATTCATCCTCCTTGTGAAACAGTTGTTTTATGATGCTTTATGGACTTCAGTCAGGGGACTGTTGCCACAAAGACTTAATCACTGGTTTTGACACAAGCTGCATGTAAAAGGCTTTTTTTTGAAACATAATTCTATTGAGACTAATAGGAAGGATTGATAAATATTTCCTGAACTAATTCATGCGAAAATCAATCAGGCTTGAAGCACAGGCAGCATTTGCCAGATTGAAAAAAGCAGGCCTTGAGCAGCAGAACAGAAACTGTACCAATATAATGAAAGAGAATATGGGGTTAATGATGATGTTGTGGAGCCGTAATGCCTGTGTTAGTAGTGTGCTTCACTGCCATCTCCATTTCTGTGTGTCAGGATAAATTAACTTAGGGGGACAAGTGTTGTGCAGTCTAGAAAGCAGCACTCATGCTGCAAGACGGCTTCCTGATGCTTCCCAAAGTGCAGTTAGACCATGGACTGTATTTTCATTGGAAGCGCAAAGGGGATTTTTGTGGTGTGCTGAAGTCATTGCACTGTACAGGTGTGGAAGTGTCTGTCAGGTACAGCATGGTGTGTGCAGGAGAGGCATGTGTTTTAGTCAGGCATGATGGTTACAACAGTTTTTTTGATGCTGAGGTAACCTGCTGGGTGCAGTATGGTTGAAATAAAAGGAGAGAACAGCAATATAACAATATCGTTCTTGGACAGCAAGCTTAGCTTGTTTCTTTTCTTTCATTGTGGAGGTTGCTTGTGTAACGTGATGGCAAAATGGAGAATTCTGAGCTACTAAGTTCAATATTTCTTCTGGTCATAGAATCATAGATTGATTTGGGTTGGAAGGGATCTTAAAGCTCATCTCACTTTACCCCCTGCCATGGGCAGGGACACCTTTCCACTATCCCAGATTGCTCTAAGTCCCTTCCAACCTGGCTTTGGACACTTCCAGGGATGGAGCAGCCACAGCTTCTCTGGGCAACCTGTGTCATCTGCTCTGACTGTCCTGAGGAATTAACATACCTTCTTCTGCTTTCTCCTTGCTGCAGTAGGAAATTTTATTGGTAGTAGTAACTTGGTGAACATTAATAGTTTATTATTTGAATAGGGATATCTTCACCCCATTATCCTAATTTGCCTTCTTTATTTCCTATGCTCAGAAAGTGTTATTAAAAAATATCTTAAAAGTTAGGGCTTTTGAACTTCTGAAATAATGTATTTTTTCAAAGTTACCTCAATAGAAGTTCTGGGCCTGTTTCTCAGTGCTCTGGGTGACAGTCACGATCTCTGTAGTTGCTGTGAAGTCATTTGTCTGACTTTTAATGGGGTAGTTTTAGTGATATCACTGAAGGAATGGAGGAACCAGCTGTTCTGCTTACACTTCTGCATAACTCACCTTCCCACTCGGTGTCAGTGGGGCAGCATGTCCTGCCACAAAGAAGTGGGAGAGGAACCAGCAGTTGGAGTTCTGCTCTTTTACACGCTCCAAGTGTTCCTTCTCTAGCAGGGAACTTCTCCAGACCTGGGGCTGTGTCTGGCAGGTGTTTTATGTGGACTTTGAAAAAGGATAAAAATCTACTTTTACCCATGTCAAGTTAATATATCTTTTAGCTTTTCTGCTGTTGGTGTTATTAAGCTGTTCTTGAAATCTTTTACAACCATGAAAAAGGATTTACCACCACAAAAATTGGTTTAAGTGATAGCGTGAACTTAATGTCTGCCTTTTCTTACTGTTCCCAAAATTAACTTTCTTCCTTGGGATATGTTAAGTAAACACTGCAGTAAGAGTAAGAGAACAAAATTGAGATCCGTTTTACAGGAAGCTGTAGAATAGTGGAAGTTAGCAGGTTGTTTTCAGCTATATATATTTTTCTTTGCCCCAAATCCAGCTGAGCTGGCTGTGTGGTTGATTTTTTCTCCCTGCTCCAGGAGGAACATGCCAGTGGCTGGGAATCTGGCATGGTTGCAGTACAAGGTACTGAAGGACATGTCACAGGGTAATAAAGATTGCCAAGTGGGTGGGAACCTGACATCAGATAGGCTCAGTATTGCACCTGGGTCGTGTGACAGGAAAACAAGTCAGAACATAAAGAGGCAGAAGATGACATAAATATAGGAAAAACTGTTCCGTTTGGCTAGTAATGTGTTACTAAATGATTCAGTGGTTGTGTGCATGGGAGAGGGCTCCAAATGTGTGTGCTGTGCCATTGTGTAGTCTGGGTTCGTGTTTATTGCAATTGTCGCTGTAAACTTTAAAGCAGATTTGAAATTGATGTCATAAAGACTTCTGAGTCTAATATGTGAAGGACTTTTTCACGCTTTTATTGGAGGTCTTTAAGAACAAGTTGGACAAAGGTCTGTCTGAAATGACATGGTTGATCCTGCCTGGGGAAAATGGGACGGATTAAATGGGAGTTGCCAAACATAGTTTCTGGAGGTATCACAGGCTTGGCTTTCAGCAGCAGGCACATGCAGGAGGAGCTGTGCATCACATCCTGTGCTGCCACCTCATCATAGCCTAATCAAAATTAACACTGAGCATCTGAGCCTTGCAACAAGATGACCTTTTAAGGATCATTCAAACTGTATCTTCTGTAGTCTTGTGTAATTTGGTCTGATTGTTTTAAAGATGAGTTTATGTCCTTCAGCGTGTCTTAAAGAAATAAATCAAAAAAAGTTTGTCATCTTGTTAGAGTTGTAAGATACATCATTGTGACCCAGACAGGATGTCACTTAAAATGAGAAAAACTAGATATGTCTCTCAGTATTTTGTATAACCAGTAGCTGGGATTGAAATAAAAGGATGTCTAGTATCCATATACTTAGTGCCTAATATGTTCCTACATATGCTGCTGGATTTACATTAAACAATGCAGATGATGTGCAATATTTGAGTATATTGTCAATGTAAATTTAAGGGGGGAAAAAAAGGTCCCTTAATATGGGTGCTCAGCCTGTCCTTGGCTGCTCTGGTGGTTTATCTGACTAGTCCTTCCATCATACTCATGCAGGCTTAGTCAGGACAGGATGATCAATCTGCAGGGGCTGTGATAATACTATCACTGAAAGGAGAAATGAAACCAAACAGAAACACTCAAAGTCCAAAGTTCTCAGTCCATGATTTGATCAAGTATAGTTTTCAGCAAGGGTAAAAAAAGCTGTAATTACAGAAGTGCTTTGAAGAACTAGTAACATAAATTCACACTTTAACCAAATGAAGGTAAACTAGTGGAAGGTAACGAAACTGTTCTATACAAAACCAGTTTTTCCTACTTGCAGTTGAAGAACTTGAGAGGAACTACAAAATGATACTTTAGTTTCATGAGTAACAATGACATTGGTGGCTCTGAATGGCTGTTTATTCAGAAGTATAATTGTCACTGGCCTTTTGCAAGCTATGAGACATGTCTGACTTGGGAAATCATCAGAGAAACAGCTAAACAAAGATGTTACAGTTCTATAATTCTTCTTTCATGTTTTCCCATGTTTAAAGTTACAGACTGAGTTGGTCTTTAGCCAAACTTGCGTCAAACTTTGAAGCCCTTTTTGAAAAAGGAGCCTGCCAAGGATAGGCCAGACATGACTTGAATCTTTCATGTAAAAGGGGCAAAGGTCTTGTATCAGTTGCTACAATGGAGACACGAAACAAGCCTGAAGGTTGAGTTCTTGAATATTACACCAGCAAATTACCATTCCCAAACTTTGTGTTGAGGGGGCAGAAGGACTTCTGTGCATCTTGGGGTTTTAGCTGGCAGCCCCCAAGGCAGGGCTACCTGGGCTGGTGTCAGCTGTTCTGCAATTGTTTCATGATGTGGCTTCGAGCACAGTCATATGAACACCATGCCTGGTCCTGTGATAGCTGCTGTGAGAGCTTGTTTCAAAGGAGCTCTTGTTCCACCTCATAGATTTTGCTGCATTTCCACATCTTGAGTACTTTTTAAGCAGAGCTTCTGATGACCCTTCTAAACTGAAGCTCTTTTCATAGGGTTACAAATCTCTGCTTTTGTAAAACCTCTAAACCACATTAGCTAAAATGTAGTAGTAGCTCGTTAACAGTTGATGTGTGAGCATTTGAAGTATTTTTCCCACTAAATTTTCCTAACAATAAATAGGAAAACCAATATTCAAATCACAGTACTCTTTAAGTTGATGCCTCCACTGTTTCTTTGCTTTCATCTGGTGATCTGCTACAGTTTACTCTCTGACTCTTTAACTGTCTTGGACGTTTGGGTTTGTTTTTTGTTTTTTTTCCAGAGGCTTCTGCTCCAGATTTCCTCCTTGCTCCATGAGCCTTGTGCATAACTTGTGTTGGTGGCATTGCCTTGCCCTTGCAATGAGAGAACAGGGTACTGCATGTCCTGAGACATTTCTGGCTATTAGAAGTATTCTTTGTGCTACCAGTAAACACTGAACTTCTTAAGCTTTTGCTAATGAGAAATAGCAAAAAATATGGTTTTAAAACAGCTATGATGGTGAATTGGTAATTTTTTTGTTGTGGAATGTAAACACTGATATATTCATCACTGAACTCCAGAATATTGTGAGACACAAAGTTGGCAAACGAAAATAACAGAAGGTGAATGCGATCAGCACAGTTGCAGAGGGCCCGTGAAGAGTCTCCTGTGCAGTTGACAGATTGTAGGAGATGATTATTGAGTGTTTGATGAAGACTGTGAACATTTATAACTATCAAACAATAACAGAAGTTGGGTGGGAATGAAAAGACAGCACGTAATTTTGATTGGCACTGCCACTGCTACCCTCTTGCAGTGTCTGCACCTTCATGGCTTACAGGTGAAAATCACTTCACTTCTGTTCAGTCAAACTAAGGATGACTCCCTGGATTTACATGTTGGCAGTTCTTGTACGTGAAGTTAGAAAATAATGAAATCCTTCATATTTATGTTAATCCCTGCCAAGCAGGTTCTCTGAAGTAGTTGGCACTTAGTTGATAGTTACTGCACAGAGTAGCCTAGGCTGGGTGTTTGACTGATGGACCTGGAGTGAAATAGTCCTTGGTGTTTAAATGTGGCCTGTGGATCTGTTCAGTTGGTTTGGAAAGCTGCTTGCCCTTTGCTTTCTGTGAAGGCTGCTGTGTTGCTTCCTGTGTGCTGCTTGAAGTGAAAGTACTTCTGAAAAAACAAATCTGGGAATGACTGCGTATTTCTCTTTGGAGAAGGGACCTTACTTAGGCTTAAAAAACCCCCAAATCCTTTAATTTATTGTTGAGTCTAACTCTACTGTTGTTTTTTTGTTTAGAAATTCATCGAGTTTGAAGATTCTCAAGAGCAAGAGAAAAAGGATTTACAGACCAGAGTGGAAGCATTAGAGTCACAAACTCGACAGCTTGAACTAAAAGCAAAAAACTATGCTGATCAAAGTAAGTAAAATATGTTGTACTCCCTGTAAGTGGTATTAGTGCATTTGAAGTTTTGTTCTGTAAAGTGATAATGCATATGCTGACTGTCTCTGCTATATGATTCCTGTACTTTGACAGATAACTGGGCTTAGCTCTTGTGCAAGTTTGTCTTTAGAATTAAGGCAAGCAAATGAAATATAGGCTTGTGACTCATAGTCTGATTCTTCTCGTATCGTGCTTGTTTTGTTTGCCTTTTGGACTGTGCTGTTTTCTTGTTTAACAACTTTTTCAGGAGATATATAGAATAATAAGCTATTTTTTGCCCCATTTAAGCTGTTGTCTGTGCTAAAATAATGTCTTTGGGTTTAGAAGCACTGTTGAGATGAGAAGGGTATTGATGCTGATTCTCATTAGCTTTTATATAATTTTTTGCTGAATTGTTTATGAGGCATTTAGATTTTATAGAGAAAGAGTTTAGGAAGAACACTTCCCAAAGCTTTTGCGAGCTTTGGAAAAAGATGAGTGATCAGTTTTCCTGAAACATTGAAATTTATACTGTGAATATATTGCAGTGTAGATGTTCTGCTGGGCCACTTCTTATCCAGGTACACAGTCATTGAATGAAAGTCCATCACCAGTTTTGCTGCTTTTCTGCCTCTCACTTCTAAGCTGCCTCCTGTTGATGTAAGACTGGTGTGTTCATCAGTTAATATATAGCTTTTATCGCTGGGCCATGCAGGACTGTAAAGTGACACTGTGACGAAGTTGAGATAAGATCAGTTTCTAAAAGCAGAGTGCCAGTTGTCAAAATAGCCCCTTTTCACTACTCTTTCTTCCTTTATTTCTGCTTGCTTACAACACAGCAAGTTAAGCTATAATACTCTTCCTTTAAAGTTTATTTTTCAGTGGCAGGAGTGAGTCTATGGCAAGGTAGAAGTGTTAGTCCTCTAATGTTGAGTTCAACATGGGTGGCCTGCAGAGCTGAATGTTCCTGAAATCTGAATAGTTTGGAATGGTGTTTGCAAACCTTAGAGACTTCAGTTCCATTGCAGTTAAAATACTCTTGGATTCTGTACAGGCAGTGATGGAACAACCATCTTCCCTAGTGAAGACCAGGATGATTCTTTTCTGGGAGTGTATCTTTATAGATCAAATCCAGCTGAAATGGGTAATTGTAAAGCATGTTGCAGAGACTTGTCTGGGCAGGGTTGTGATTCTTGTGAATGGGATTGTGTGTGTGTTTAGAAGCAGGCCAAGAGGGGAAAAGAAAACATTGTAACCCGAATGGAGTGGTCTGTTTTGGTAACAAAGGACACTGTTTCCAGAAGGCCCTTGCCCTAAACCCACAGCCCAAACAGTTCGGTAATGGGAGACCCTGTGCTCTGACAACAAGATTATGGCATCAGGATTGCACTGTGTCCTCTAGGCCATTGCTTTTTGTGTTAATGCAATAAGAAGTACAAACTAGTTACACAAAATGGGAAATGGTTTGGATTTCTGGCAGTGTATGAAGCAGCAGACCTGGAGTTTCTCTTCTAGAAACTGCACTTACCATGTAGTGATAACACTGGTTTATGCCACTCCAGGAGTTGGTTTGTGTGAAATTCTCCTCAAATATATGTATGATTTACAAATTTTAATTATATATTGCATGTATCTATATGATAATAATGAAAGTATTTGCACAAGAAACTCAGTTGTTCCAGTAGAATAACAAAGGGTTGGCTAGAACTACTTTTTTTTATAAGAAGCAATGCTGCTAAAAACAGTTATCATAAGTACATAAAGCTCTGGTGTTAGAGCAGTGGCTTTTAAATATTTTTGAATTTTATTTATTGTAGCAAAAAATCTTTTTATTGGAGAAAAGCCTTTTGTGATGGCAAAATTGTATCTTTGGAGAAACAATAGGGCTGGGTTCAACACTGAGTTTTGCTTATGCTTTGGGTTGATAAGCTGTCTGGGGCAACATGAAAGGCTGCTAGGAAGATTTGACATGCTGCTGATGCAGAGCAAGATCAAAGGGGGCAGAAGCACATTTGTTGAACACCTAACAAATATTATGCAAGTGAACTGGTTTTTTTAGTGCTCTAAATGTCTAAGGCATGAAAACTGTACTAGTTTCTATATTCCTGAAGTAGCTTAACTACTGCATTGCCTTGTTTTGTTTTATAGACAAGGCAACCTATGTGTCCTATGCCACCAAGATACCAGTGTGTCACTTTAATTCTCTGGTGCAGCTACAAATCTTTTATTTATATTTCTTTTTCACTTCTACTTCCTATAGTACTGCCTGTGCATCTAAATTAGGCTCTGGTATTTCCAACTGTTACCACATCAACATTCAAAATAGTGGTAGTGTTATCACTGGTAATGGGAGTTGCAATTGCCTGGCACAGAGCAAGTAAGCAAATAAAACCTGGCTTTGGAGTACAGAGACTGAGGTGGCAACATCAGTTCATGGCATGATTAATAGATTAGAATAGAAAACAGGTAAAACATGATCCCACGTTGTACTTTAACTACAAGACTTTTTGCTTCATGTAAACTATTTGTGCTCTATGTGTTTTTCCTCAAATAAGCCAAGCCTGTAAGGACAAGTTTTGTCCATTAAAAAGTTTTGATTTGTTCTCTTGAACACCATCAGTTCTGAGCATTTATTGAAGACTTGTCAGCTCTTAAGTTTCATGGTTGAGTTCAGTTTGATTGTATGTGGTTAAACATGTGCCAGTTGAAATTGCCCATGAAGCCATAGTTATATCCTGAATTATAAGTGCTTGTTTGTACAATACAAGTGATTGTCACCCTAAAGAAAAAAGTCATATTTCTTTGCACTTAAATTTATCCTGTGGGGTTACATCCATGGCCACGTGTTCAACTGGCTAGGTCAGAATAAATCTGCCATTTGAAATTAAAGAAGTGAAATTAGAATCTTATTTTGGGTCAACCAGTTACTAAGTTCCTGTGGTTCACCAACAACTTTTCTCTGTATTAGAAATTGAAACAATTGCTGCCAGTTACCTCCTGGATGAGTGAACTACCTTGCTCTGTGCTTTCATAGGAGGAAATGGAGAGAGGGAGAGGGTGACCTGGTGGCACTGCTGGAGGGCCTGTGAGCCCCAGGAGACAATGAAATCCCCAGTGGTGGGAGCAGATGCATGTGGAGTTACCCCTCTTGTGTGATATGCAGCGCTTGGTCCTGGTGTTTGGTGGGCTGGGGTGGTTGCCTAAGTCAAGTTTGCTGCCAAAAAATGGTGCAATATGTGGCCTCCTGGGCTAATTCACTAAACTTTATTAAAAACAGCTTAAAGAGGAGCAGAGGTGTAAGGATTTGCAGTGTCTATTTGAGGGCAGGAATGTGCTGCAGTAGTGAGGCTCTTAGGCCCGTGGTGCAACTTCTGGTCTCATTTTGCAGTGCTGCTCTTCTCTGTAACTTTCCATGGTTTGTCCCTACCCTGGCATTGGTGTCAGTGTCACCTGTGCAGGCAGGGGAGGAAAGGCAGCACCTCTGCTCTTGCTTTACCTCCCCCAGGTCACAACCTCCCAAGTTAAACAGCACGGAGTTCCTGGAGATCTCTTTAGGGAGGATGTTGGTACAGGCAGACTTTCTAGAAGCTCTTGCTGTGAGTTTTTAGGAAACTTTTATAGATTATCAGCACATGTTCTGGTTTTATGACTTTAGAATTCATGCCTTGTTTTCCTCTTCTCAGCAGCAGAGGGCACCTGTGAATACTGTGGAGGTGCACTAAGCATGGCAATGCCAGGTGTTCAATAAATATTAGTTTAACACTTAAATTCTTCTTCTCCTTCCCTCCCACTTCAGTGCTGTGTCTGAGGCAGATGCCAGTCTTTGATATAATCTAAACTTTTCTTACAAGAGCTGAAATATATCTAACTTCCACATTATTTCCAGTCTTTGCAGTGGTGAGACACCTTAATTCTACTTGTAATTAGTTTGCAGCATTAAAATGTTTGAAATTTCAACCTTGGATCTGCAAAAGTAGCTATACAGAGCTGTTAAAAGCTTGTAGCACCAATATGCAGCTTGTTTGTCCAGCAGTGCTCCATGAGGGCACATGATACTGCCTGGGTTACTGCTCAGTCTCCAGTTACAGAAAGGGATAAGAGCCTCTCACAGCTCACGTGATGTCCTGGGGGGGCTACAGAGGGTTATTTTAGTTCCCTTCTTTGCCTCCCTTTTTGGGAATGTCATTTCTCTCTATATTACTGGCTGTAAGTTAATTAATTTTTTTTTTTTTTTTGAATAAAAGATGACTGTAGTGTATTTTGACTTACTATGGGAATGGAACAGCTTGGAGTAAGCTTTCTGGAGGAAACATTCTCAGTGTAAGTTATTTCTGAGAGAATCTGAAGAACAGCATGTCTGCATGGTTGAAGTGCTTTCTGATGGAGGTGGTAGGCTGTGGGAGTTGAAGAGTTGGTTCCTTTTCTGGATCTGCCTCATGCTAAACTACAATTACAAACACATTGCATTCCATACCTCAGTTTATCAAACCCAAGCTTTGTAATTTGTGCTCAAGTTAGATTATATTTGGGGAAAACAGTATTTGTAAAAAACTCCAAACCACATCAAGACAAACAAACAAAACAAAACCCAAACAAACATAATCCCAAGAAACAGATCTTGATCTTCAGAGCTGCAGATATTTTGACACAAGTGTTGGGGTGATTGTATTTCCCATGTCAGGTCACATCGTGCTGCTGTTGCTTGGTGAAGGTTTTATTTGGGATATGAGACAAACACTTTGGCAGCTGACCTAAAAGCATTTGTTTTCCTCGAATTCTAAACAGAACTGTTGCTTCCGCTCTATTCAAGAGAAAATGCAAGACCAGGTTTTGTCATGACTATTCTGCAGATGTTATATGATATCTTACTTTCCTCTGAGCCCCCTGGATACCAGCATTGCTGTAATGTACACCCAGCAGGCTCTCGATGGACAGTGTGAAGCATCTGATACCTGAGCTGTACCTGCACAGAGGTGCAGCAGCAATTTCTGTGGCCCTGTAGTTAGCAGAGAAACCATGAGATGGACCTTCAGCTGTGAAGCTGAATGCTGTTTTGGGATTTGATTTGAGTTGCCTGTCTGTGCATGTGCTGATGTAAATAACTAAACTGATATGAAACACCTGTCAGTAAGGGCTGTTTGTTGTATGGCTCAACTGGTGTTTATTCTAAGAAATATAAGGAAGTTTTTCATTAGATCCTGGAAAGCAGTTGCAAAACACAGGTTTGTTTAATGGGGGTCTGGATTGGTACTACTTCATTTTCGAAGTCTGAGACTAGCAGAACTCATCTGGTTTCCAGCAAAGAAGGAACAGAACAGCTTGGGATACTGTACTGCTTGATTAATAAATGTGGAGAGCTGTTTCCCTTTTTCTCAGTGTGGCTGTTTCTCATCTCTGATGTTCATCATCATCATCACTGGTTTGTTTGCCAGGCAGGTTCCCCCTGCCCTTCCCTCCACTGTGCCTCAGGTATCATTCCCTACACCTGAGGAATCTGTCTATGAGAAGTGTGAGTATCAGAGTGCACCAGGAGGGAAGGCTTTGCTTCTCACTGTGCCCTTCTCGGTGACTTTCCCGGCTGTCCCATGTCATTCCCAGGTCCCTGCTATGTGGATTTGGGAGCCAGCAGCCCACTAGATGGAGCAGGGGGTACAGCTGGCTCTAGAGCCTGCAGCGAGCCAGGCTGCAAGGCTCGAGGCTAGGATAAAATGGAGTGGGAAATTAGAGCAGTGATTGGCCTGCTTTAAACCTGGCTATTAATATACCTGCACAAAAGTGATGAGAGGAGGTTGAAATCCACTGCCATATAATTAACTGCTCCTCTGCATTTTTGAATTAAGGGAGTATTGTGCTAGTGGTTTAGGTGCTGGAGTTTGGTTGTTATAATGATTCTGTGGCTGTAAATGTTGTAGCAATTAAGAAAATGGCTTTAAATGTCTCTTGGAATCTTACATTGCTGAGTTGTTGCTGGTTATTTGGTCTTATATATACAGAGCATCCCACTGTTTGCAAAACAGTCAAGTTTTTTCAGTGAAACACTTCTTTGTACAGAGACTGGGCAAGAAGCTGAATTTTTGACTTGATTTTGTGTAGAAAGTGGCTTGTATATATCCTTGATCTCCTGGTATGTGATTGTCTTTATATTAAAGGGTTGTAGCAGAATATTTAGGAAGAGCTTTGAAAGTTTCGTGTCAGGTTTTTGGTAACAAGTTATAGGGATTTTGTGCACCTGAGACATAGTTCAAACTTGAACAGTCCAGAAGTGTCAGGGATAAGACCTTGGCAGCTGCATGTGTTGATATTTGCTATCAACAGAGCATTCTTGACAGCTAAATTATCTTCATAATTGAAAGTGCCCTACTCATTAAATTGAGAGCTAGACCTGTGGTTCACAGTGTGAGAGCTACTTGAAGATGTTGGTCTTGCCAAGGAGGTGAATTTATCACTTGTTTTACAAATCAGTCTTCTGTGCTGCTTTGATTTCCAGGTCTTAACTACTTCCAGATTAAACACTTGTTTGGTAACTTCAGTCCCTGTTGCAGTCCATGGGTAATGTGTGTGCTCTTTAGCAACTACTTAGTAGGTCACAAGTTCCTGCTGGATCTGTATCTTTACTTTGGTGCGGGACCTGTACTTAAGCAAGAAGCTGGATGAAAGCTGTCCAAGGAGAGTCTTCAGATAGTCCTGGGGCTAGGAAAGGCTCGCTAATGAGCTGGATCTCTGTCCTGGCTGGTGTAGGAGGAACTTGTAATTCCTCTTGAAGGCATCACTCTGGTTGGATTTGCCATTCTAGCAGGTCTGTTTCTCTTTCTCCCCCTCAGGCTTATCAGGAGTTTGAGGCAGAGGACAACATACAGATGAAGGGTGTTCCAAACTTGGTAAAAGCCATCAGACTTGGGAGGTAAGCTCTGACTTTTGAACAGGCAGGGCAGGCAGCTTTGCTGCCTGATTCTTCATTATGCTGTCAGGAGACAAACTCCAGAGGCTTCTCTTCTCTCTGGTTTACCAGAATATTTAATCTGCCCTTTTTTGACTTGATTGGTTTGATTTGAGAGAACTTTGATCAGGATTGTTCCTGCAGGCCATTGAAGGTGTTAGGACATTGACAGTGCTGGAGAAGGTTCCAGGTAGGCCTTGGGGCCTGAGTTTGTGGTGGTGTTCCAGTGGGATGCTTTTTCATCAGCCTAGAAGCACTAGAATATTTGCATTCTATGCTCAAACTTATGATGCTTGAAGACTTTTAAATTCTTTTCATGTAAGTTTGTAATTGTGAGTAGTGCAACTCTTTTGATGTGTGTTATATTTTGCAGGTGTGGTATCTTGAGCTGTATAATCTTGCAGTGTAATATCTTCCATGATGTAACAAGGATACTATGGCTTTAAAAAGACATTGCAACAGAGATAATGGATACTTTTGCTTCGAGGATGTGTATCCTCAAACTGATTTTCTCATCTACCCATTAAGAATTTGACATCTTAGTGGAAAAAAGTCTGAGACTGAAATATCGGGGGAACTTTTTGTGTTGTTACTTAAATCAAACTGTTGGGAACCATGTGTGGTTGCCACTTGGCAGACCGTGCCAGTTCCATTCCTCTTGGGGTGTTATCAGGGCCAGACTTCCACTCCTTTGTGTGCTGGTGGATTAAAATGGAACTGGGTTTGAAATGTACTTCTGGGTGCCAGTGAGAGGCATTTTTTTCTCTCCTATTTGGTTTCCTGTTGCTGCTGATGGGAATGTACCTTTAATAGTGACTTAAGTTTCTCCAGGGTTTTGAGGCAAGAACCTGGTGGTCTGCCTCAGAATTCTTCTGACTTTCTATACAAGGTTCAGGCATCTTCTGTGTTCAAGTCAGTGGTGGTCTCTGATCCTCAGGGAATATCTGATCTCTTGCACAGTGTTTAATTAGAAAAGGGAAGCATATTCAGTTAGTTGTTTTGTCAAGATCTTATCTTGAATAGGAGGCCTGTTTTGGGTAGAAGAGGTTTCTGGTGTTGTCTCATTCTGCTGCTATTGGGAAAAACAGTTCTGAGGATTGTTAGTGTGGTGTCTGTTGAGAGTATTTAACTTAGTGTACATCCTTTGAGGACTGAAACTTCCAGCTCTAGGACTGGAACACGTTGCACAGCTGGAAGTGACTTCCAAAATAAAGTACTGATTGTCAATTATATCATATTTTGAGTCTCAATCTTTTTAACCTTTGTACCTAATGAAAATTGCGATCTGACCTATTAGCAATACCCCCCATGACTATGCAGTACCCCTGTCTGTGTATATTTGTCTTCTATGACGATTCAAGGAACCATTTCAAATTTGGCCATTAAAATTTTAAAACATTTATTTCTCCATAGTCAGAGATAAGAGGTGTGCTCCCTTATGGAACCTCAACCCTTGTGCAGGTGTGTGTTGTGTCCATAACAAGGGAAATGCTTTTGTGCCTTTCCTGGGGGTTTGGTTAAGGATGATTATGAAGAGAGGTGTTTGTAACACCTGGTGTGGTGTTAACCTTCATGAAATGCACTCTTGAATACTTATCCCAGAATCCCCTGGAAAAATGAATCTCTGGAGTGTGGGGTGTGGGCAGTGCCACTGGGAGGATGTGGGCAGTGAGGCTGCCACATGGTCACTGCCAGGGCATCTCTGATGGACTGCTGCTTAAAATATAATTCCTCATGACTAGGATCTGGTCAGCCTAACACAGTGGATAAAATGTGTTTTGTCACATCATTAGCCATGAGTTCTGACTCTTATTTCTGTAGTCTCTTGTCAAAGAGTTCTATATAACCTCCCTTCAAATGGATGAGGAGACTTAAAACAATTGTGCATCAAAATAGTGAACTGGAGTCTTCTATAGCTGTTGTCCTGCATTGCGTCTCAAAATTAAGTATTTATGTATGTATTGTGCTGTAAAATATATTTTTATGTGTTATGTTATAAATACTTGTACATCCCTTGCTGCTGTTTGATCCAGAGAGCTTTTGTTATGTTCGATAATGGCAGAAATGGAAGTGTTTGATCTTGCATTGGTATAAATAACATTTAATGCAATACTTTTGGTCAGATATTTATAGCTGGAGTGCAAAAGGTTGTGTCAAGGAATGTAATGTTCTTATAAGAGCAAGATTAGATTAGGAGCTAAGAATGTTTACATGGATTTGAGTGAGCAGACAATTATGTATTTTGGTTCCATCATTTGACTCTGGCAAAGACCTTTTTTGATTGCAGCATAATTAGGATAAAATACTGTGCCAAAATACAGATATATGGAGCAAAAAGAGAAGGCATATTGAGAATTAATTTTCAGGAGACCCAGTTGGCAACATGAAAATATGCAAATGGCAGAGAAGATCTTGGCATTTGTCCTCAGATAATGTGTGTCTGGCAATGAGTCTCTAGAGACATGTAACTATAAATTGGACCTTTCTCAGGGGTATTTAAACATGGCAAGTGGAGAAGAGAAGCTCAATTACAGAATGCACATTCTTATGTCACATAAGTGTCATGCTCAAAAATACCTAAGTAAGAAGGTGGGAATTCACATCTAAGCAGCAAAAAATGTTTTGTGTTTGAATGAAAGGATAAGTTGTGCAAAGAAGGTTCTACATTCTGTTAGTATTTCTGCACATTAATTACACTGGGGTATCACAGTTCATTTCCTCCTACTATGAACTTATTGTTTAAAGTTCTCCTAAATCTGCTAGATGTATTTTTAATTTCTTGGAATAGCTACAGAAATACTCAAATGTTTTCTTTCCTTGCATCTATTGCCTTAATCCTCAGTGAAGTATGAGTGAATGCCACCAAAAGCCTTAATTCCTGTACCACATAGGACTTAAACCTGTTTCAACAAATGCCTGGTCTGTTTGTCCTGGTTCAATGTCTCTAGAGATGGTGTGGCAATTTTCTGAAAAACTAATCTAGAGCCTTAACAGGAGCTCATGGCTTCATCCAGGATTGTGTGACCAGCCTCTGCTTCTTCCCATGGTTTCCATGTGCACATGAACCAATCTGGTTTGGCACAGGCAGTAGGCTGGTCTTGAACATAAAAATCTCCTCTCACTGGTCTAGCAATCAGTGGAGGAGAAGAGTACTTGGGTTCTTTAGGGGAACACAAACTGCAAGACTGTGCTGCTGGTGATGGACTTAGGAAGCTCAGGTGATGAGAGCTTAAAACTACAGGCACCAACATGCTTTTTATCCTGCTCTTTGCTATTCAGCACTAAGAATACTCTGATCTGGTTGCCTGGTCCCAGGCAAGTCAACCTCATTTGCTAGAACTCTGACTTTAGTTTTAATTGTTGTGATTTTTCTTCTTCCAGTTAGCAGACTTGAGGAGCGGGAGGCAGAGCTCAAGAAGGAATACAATGCACTTCATTCAAGACATACAGAGGTAGGTTGTTACACCAAGACAATTTCAGAGTATCTGTGAAAATACAGATCTATGGAAAACCCTGTGAGCAATTGGGAAAATTATCGGACGTTTGATATTGATGTTTGCATTGATGTTAATTGTAACAAGGCTTCATTTGGCAGTGTAGTTTTTCTCATTCATGTGTGTCTCTTCCTCCCTGTTAGTTGGATTATGTGTTTGTCAGTTTTACAGCTTTGTCAGATACTAATCTTTAAAAGTCAGGATTTTACCTTTCCCTGTTTCAAAGGCAGTTGTTCAAAGCACACTAATAAGCTTCAAAGAAATAGAAATGAAATTGCCTTCTCCTGCTCTTTCCAGCAATTTTCTGTATTGGTTTTATTTGTACCACTGAAGGAACAAACACCTTCCAAACCTGGCCTACTGAGATTGTGATTAAAAGAATTTCCTGCCAGACTTTATTGATAGCTATTGGAAACAGGATTTGCTGATGAGGATGGAACAAGTTTGAATTTGGTAATTTAAATAAATAAGAGCCACACTGTTCAAGTTGATTCCAAAGCATAAAAAAGGGGCTTGCAGTGCTTCAATTTTTTAGTAGCAGATTGTCTTGCTGCCTAACTTGTATAAATATTTTAGCGAGGAAGTCACTAGATCCTCTGAATTATTCTGGTTCCTCTGGAGGCCCAACCCTGAGCACAGTTCTTGTCCTTGCTCTGATTGCTTTGCCTTAGAAAGGGCAGGGAGCTGTTTTTAGATCATCTCTGCCAAGGAGGGGAATGCCATACTGATTGTTCCCAGCTCAAAAGACCTGTGTGGGAAAGGGAAAGCAGACACAGATGCCACATTGGGTTACCTTGAATCCTTCCTTACAATCCTAAGTTGAGTATGTTACACTGACAGCAGCTGGAAGTGGCCTGAAACCACAACCAGTGTGTAGCACTCCAGCATTATGTGACAAGACTTCTGCAGCTCTTATCTAAAAGTATTTGTATATTTACTGAAATCCTGATGTATTGAAGTAACATTGGTTACTAAATAGTTGCTTTAGAATGCTGCATCTGTTGAAAACTGGAAATACAAGTAAAAGGAGAAGCAACAAAGCATGATGTTGCCCACTTAAGTTTTATATTCTTTTGAACTGGAAGAACCTCAGAGTGCTGGGTGCTTGCAGAGGTTTGGTTATTGTGGTTAAGACCTCTGGGTACTGTCACAATACAAGTGGCACAGGTTTTGATTCAGTCCTCTTTTGCAGAGTTCAAGATAACTAACTGTATTGGGCACCATGAATTCAACAAAATGCTAATGATGTGTTCTGAATGTCTCTTTACATAGGTTTTGCTCCAAAATGGACAACAGCCTCTGGTGGTTTGATTCAAATTTCTTATATGCTTTTACCTCTCGAATTCACTTTTCTTTGGTGTAGGGAGAGGTTTTCTTGGGGTTTATTATTACTGAGGTGACTCTGTCTGTCCTTTATAAAGAAATAAGTTGTAATGCAGCATGGTACATAAGCACCTCTGTGGTCCTAAAATCAGGTCTTGTGTTTTCTGTGCTTCTCCCTTTTAATATGTTTGTTTCCTTCTTTTTTTGTTTCCCCAGTCTCATCATTTTTCTTTCATTTTTGTTTCACCTCTTTCCTTTTCTTAGTCAATTCTGACAACCCAAAATACTTAAGGAATCCAGGATGATGAAGGAAAATTCATACTACATTTTTAGAAACTAACACACTTTTAAATTGGGGTATTTCTGCTTTTTTTTTTTTATACATAGATTGTGATCTCTGTCTTTAGGTGATAAGTGTGCATATACACTACTAGAGGTACACAGAATTCTCAGGCCACCAACTGGCAGCTGCTGCAACAGGGCATGGAGTGGTGATGGGTGGTTTGACCACCCCAGGAAGAAGGTGGATGTTCATCAGCTTTACTTGCACAGAGTTTTTTGAGAACACTTAGAGAGACCATTGTGCATCTTGCAAAATAGGAACTTCCTGATGTACCTCCTTTAAGGATAGAGCATCTCAGCATTTTAATGCTATATCTGGTGTGTGTTTAAGAGTCAGGGACTAAAATCCCTGGGGACTGAAAAGGACTGACTGATAATAGTGGCCATCTTCCCCCATTCCCTTTGTGATTTCCAGCTTCCCTTTCTCTCTACAAATTCTAGTGTTTTAGGTCTGTGTGGGAATGTTTTTCTTTTAATGCAAGATATTTTAGCAAATATCCAACCTACTTTCAGCATTTAGTTATCAGGTTTATTGGCTCAAGTATTTCTATCACAGTATTTGTTACTGAAACCTTTCTTTTTTCCATGCCTTTCTAGGAAATGTTTCTTCTTGCCTTCTGAATCAGCTTCACTGTTGTCTTTGCATGTGATCCATCTTTGGTACTTACTGAAATGGCAATTGTTTTTCTTTCAGTTGGCCAAATAATGAACAGAGCATTAGAAAGATTTTATTTTTTTTTAATGAAGCTCTAAGATGTTGGCAGTCCTTACTTTGACAGATGTCATGTTAAAGAAGCGACTTCACTGTGTTTTGTGCAATTTTAATTTCTAGCAATTTATCCATTCTGCCTTCAGTATTTGTGTCCCTCCACCCCCTTAATTCCTTATTTCACAGCAGAGTATTTAAGACTTGGATGTCTTTCTCTTCCAGCTCTTGACTTCACCGAGGCTCTCACCATATCCTTTCAGCCCTAATCCTTCCTTGTCTGTGGGTGCCTTTGCTGGAGTTCACTGCCCAGCAAATGTGCTGGCTCACCAGCTCAGGGGGCTGTCACCCATTTTCAGTCATGATGCACCAAGATCTCCTGAAACTGAATCACCAGGAGAAGTTACACCAGTGGTGTGAACCAGAGAGCTGAATCAATCCCTCTCCTCCAGTGTGTGTTGTGCTGAGGGCTGGGAGCTCTCCTTGGAGCTCAGCCTGCCAGAGCCAGGGCTCTGCATTGCAGCTCCAGCCCCAGTCTGCCTGAGCAGCAACGACAAGGTGTCTGCAGCTGCAGGGACAGCAGGGCTGGCCTGGCTGGCCCCAGCTCTGGGCAGAGGCTTTAGCCTTCCTCACCCTTCTGTTCCATTAGCCTCTTGCTGCTCTCTGGGGAGGGGGAGTGGGAGGTGAGCTGGCTGGTGTGAGTGGAGTAGATCCCCTTAAGCTTCCTTTCCACTAAGTCTGTACTTGAAGTAACTGGCTTGATTTTAAATGGATTAGGGTATGAGAACCTGAGCAGCTGAGCTGGCAGACTGGAAGGTGGAGTGTGGGTGGGCATTGGTAGCAGGTGGTGAAGAGAATCAACTTCAGTCAGAGAAGAATGGATGGATGCTGCCTGAACGTGTTCTTGCATCCATCCTCTGGTTCCCTGTCTTTCCTATGCTTGCAGTGATTTGATCTTGTGCTGGTCATCCTCTGCTCTGATGCTCAGACCAGATGAGCAGTAAAACAGTGTGCTGGAGTTCCTGAGTTGCAACTTCTGCAATCTGATTGTGCAAGGTCTTGTTTCCATCCTTCTCTGACTAAAAAGGACCAGATACAGGAAGTCATCGTGCAGCCAAGGGCAGTGTGCTGGAGAGCAGAATGGACTGGTCTAATACAGAAATCTTCAGATCTTTGCTCTGTAGATTTAAAAGCTGCAACTGAGTGACAAAACTCCTTTCTATCTCAAATACTATTCTATTTGATAGAAATCCGACTTGTTGTACTGCCTGTATAAAAGCAGACCTGTCTGCTATACATCCATGTAGGGGCTTTTTTGCCTTTGCTGGTGAGTTGATGCTCTGCTGCTGGTACCTCTTTCAAACCTGAATAGGAGGTAAAGGTTCTGACTGTCTTTTTCTGCATAAAGGGCACAGTTCATAACTAAGGATCTGGCTTTTTAAAAGCTTTGGCTAAGGCTGTCTTACATTTATTACTGAGTTGGGAAACTGAGGCAAAGCAGTTTGTCAGCATCTGCTGGAGAGTTGACTAAAACCTGTAAACCTGTGTCCCTTCTCTCAAACATGTCCAAAATAAAGTGGTTTTTTTCTTTTTCCTCTTTAAGGAAGTTACTCTTTTTGTCCTTTGGGAAACTGCAGCCTGAGGTGGTTCGATATCTCTTTCCCTGACACGCAGAGTATGGGCTTAGTTTAATGAAGCATAATTGGGCCATGGAAGTTTCTCAGTGTTCTGCACTGATACAATGTGACAGAACAGTGAGCCTGACTGGCACGGGGAATGGACTTTGTCAGGTTCATTTGGATAAACATATCCCCAGCAAGTCCCTATGTAGGGAGACAGCAAGAGAAGGCTAGTGGAGGTGTCTAGTTACAATTACAGCTAAGCAAGGGTACCAGTCACAGAGTCTGTGAGATCAGACTTCACATATCTGTTCAAACACATAGTTTTTCTGAGGCCTTATGCTAAGTATTAACAGCTTGATCTATAAAGCCTGGGTTTAACATCTTTACATATTCCTGTGTCTGCCAGCAACATCATCTTGTGTGTGGATAAAGATGCATCAAGGTCTCCAGTGGGAATGATGCTTTTACTTAAGTGATAAGCTCGCCATGAATCCTCAAAGGAAAAAGGGAGTTACGTGGAAGTATATTTAGGACTTGAGTACTGAATCAAGGTGATTCTAGAAATATCTGTTACCTTAATTATCTAGATTATGTGGGACACAGAAAGATCTATATATACACAGTTGGTTGGACATTCCCAAAGGGAGGAGCTGCTGGTGCCAAGCCTGATTGGATTTGCAGGATGAACAGCCAGGGCTGTAACACTGAGCCTGGTCTGACAGAGAAAGAATTACTAAAACCTGTCCGGGGGGAGCTAAAGCAGTGACACAAAAAGGAAGGAGGAGCGAAAGAGCAAGGAAGGTATAAAGGAGATGCTCTCAACCTGGTTAAGGCAAAGGTGCAGGTAACAATATCCCCAACATGGCATATCCACATTTATTTGTGACAAAGAAAGTGTTAGGCTTGTGTATATTGGGAGTGGTTGTATTTGTAAGGTAGGAACAGAAACGAGGGACAGGATATCGATTGTCTTTTACTGAATGCTCAAGTTTAAGATGTGGAAAAACCTGTAACACTTGTGCAGTTGTCGAACTTGTCACGTGCCATATGAGGAAACCAATCTGAGTAGTTTTTTGAGGTGGAAAAGCTTTGCCTTTGAAGGGATGGATTTCATTTTCCTGCTGTAATATGTTCAAAAGCTCATTGTACGCAGTTTGTACATGTGCCCTAAAATGACTAACACCTGAACTGTGAAGTGCTGTTAACTAACTAGGGTCATTCTTCTCATTCTTCCAAGTTCTGAGTTGACCTTTAATCCCCTCAACTGATGGTAATTGAGCAATGAGTTTCATTACAACAGTGCTGAAGTGTTCAGTGTTTGTGATGCCTTCCTTGGAACAGTTGGTTGTATCCACAATACTTGAGTTCAGAGGCAGCAGAGTGAGCTGTCAGTACTGCAAGGTTATGGATGATTAAATATTGACTGCAGCTTCTATTGAAGAGAAGGGGGGTGGGCATAGTAGTTTACTTATCATCTGTCCTTCAATGTAACTACAGTAAGACTTGTGCTGAGTGGAAAGCAATTAAAGCCATTTAAGTCTATTTTTAAATTGTTGGTAATATTACAACTTTTTTCTTTGGATAGCTGAGTAATCTCAAAACAGAAAAATTTCTGAGAGAAAATTCACTGAGAATTCTAGTGCATGAATTTGTTACACATTTTTTTGGGTATGGCACTTCAAGGATATGCTGAGACTTGAGGGCCATTTAGATTGGAAAGATCTTTGGCTGTAATCTGGTTCAAATCCCAGTGGTTTTGGAATGAGTTTTCAAAGTTTTATTGTAGATGAGCAGTTACAATGAGCTTACTTCCCAAGAACCTTCAATACTCAACTCATTATTTCAACCTTCAAACTAAATTGTTTCTGGAAGTTGAGAATCCACACACTCTCTCCTGACTCTACAGCACTAGCTGTGGAGCCCCCCCATCCCATCCCATCCCATGGGAAAGGAGGGAGGGTGAGGAACTCTTCTCCTTGTGGATGCTATTTCAGTATTTTCTCCTTGGGGTCCTGGCTCGAGGCAGAGAGGGGACTTGACATGGTGGTACCACTGTTGTTCTGGTTTTTGGGACAGCACAGGCACACATAGCCTGGGTCTGTGGAGGAGCTGCCATGCAGCACTGCACCTGCACATACAGCTGGGGTTTCATCTTGGTTTTGTGTCCCTATAGCTTATGTGCTTTATGCTGAATATGTGACCTCCAGATTGGCTTATTTTACCATCAGCATCCTTTTCAGCTGCAGGACAGTGCTAAACTGCACAATCCTTTACATTGACCTGCCCTCCAGCTTCTGTCTGTGGGTAATAAATGTGATGAGACATTTCAGTAAATAAAAGAACAGGCTAAGAGGAGAGGGAAAAGTAGGTTAAACCATGTACTTTGCAAAACATGAAAGTTGTGTGAGTTTTACTGGCCCTGCTCGCTTTTCCCTGTGTGTTAGTTGTTCCCTGGAGAGGTACTAGTTACTCAGCTTCTGTTCACTGGCTAAAAAGCACAACAGTAGTTCTGTTTAAAATTTTATTTCTAGAAACCAATTGGTGTGCTGCAAATGGAAGTGTTTGCAGGCAGGTCAGCTTTTGTTCAGCAATATCTCCCTCCTTCCCATGACGAGGGAGGAACAGGATACAGAATTCTAATGTGCATTTCAAAGTTATGCACTGTTGGGTTTTGGGGTTTTTTCCCCCTGGAATTTCTAAATTAATTTGCATTATAATAAACTTGTGCAAAACTCTGCAAAGGAACAATTGGAACACCTAGTTCTGGCTGTTCAGTGAAAATGGAAAAAGCAATAAATGTGGACAGTTGGAGGTGGAGCTTTCAGTCCTTTTGTTTGCCTCTCTGTGTGTGAGCAGGCATTAAAAATCAGAAAACAAATGTGGTGGCCTAGTGAAAGGCTGTGTTTTGTTGGAGGATAAATGGTGTAAGCTTTTGATGGCAGTTCAAGTATATTATATAATGTTTCTCTAAAAATAGCAAGATTTTTTTTCTAGTCTGAGTTACATTTATTAGTTCAGGTGAATGCTGGGAAAACCAGCATCTGTGTGTAATCAGCACTTAATGTAAGTTACTGATTTATAGAATATCCATCAGTCAGGGTATCTTAAGCCAGTTCATTTGATCAGTAAAATCTGAGACTAAGAATATATATATATATATATATATTCATAGTGCTGGCAAGCAGTGTCTGAGGGGAAGCTGCTACTGAGGTTGGTGGCATCTGAAGGTCAAACTTGAACACATCAGCTTTGACTTGAAAGTGACACGTAGCTTTAGGTTTCCAGGTCCTGCTGAGCTCAGTCCTCGTGTGTGCAGCTGCCCCTGAAATAAAAGGTTATGTAACCGTGGTTGTACAAATACATGTTCATTTCATTATTCTAAAGCGTGTGTATACCCCTTGTAGAATAGCAGAAGAAATGACAGTTTTGAAGAATAGGTATTTCTTTTCTAGAGAAAGCCTTTAAGATGTGACCTGAATATGTCTCAGAATAAAGTACACTGAATTTCTTTGCATCACACCTGAGATTTCTTTCTTTTTTTTTTCTTTATTGTTCCTAGTGCCCTATTCAGTTGTGAACGTGAGTGCAGAAATGCTAAAAATACCAAAAGCCATGTAGGCTGCTCCTCAGGCTTCCCCAGTTTTAATTTCAGAGATGGGTGTGCAGATGAACCCCTTGGAGTGATACCTGTTAGTTCTCCCCATGCATGTCCTGGATCAGTTACATGCTGAGAGCAGCATCCTTTGCCTGATGGGAGTCGGGGGTCATTGAATAAGTCATGACTGCAGCACTCAGCATGTTGGCCTGTGGCTGTCTCTTGTGAGACAGAGCAAGCAGAGCTCTTCTTGAGTGCAGGAATTCCACAGCCACTCAGTCCTTTTTTATGAGATGTCAGCTTAGATAATTTAAAACCAAACTTCACTTTGAGAAAGTATAGATAGCTTAAATTTCCTTGAATTTTAGAAGAAAAAAGGGGAAGAGATAATGACTTCTCATTTCTGTCTACAGAAGTAATCTGATTGTTAGCTTCTGGATTCAGTCTGTTTAATGTGTGAGGTGCATATTGTCTGACCTTTTCAGTACTTTGTAATTAGGCTATAGTGCCTATTATGTGTCACATAATAAATGTTAATATCTACTGACCATAAAGGTCTTAGACTCCAAAATGGATTTGATCATGTACTTCTGTTCAAAACTCATGTTTGAAATATCACATGCACTTTGTGTACCCTTAGGATGTTTCCTGTGCATGAATGCACAAGGAAGTTCTCCAATTCTTTAAATTTATTATGGACTTCTCTTCTGGTTTGTGGTTTCACACACTGTGTAATTTTGCTTCTTTCATTTTTTCCATAATGTTTCTAAATGCTTGTACTATTTAGCATTACAGGGGGAGAATATATTATATTGGTCAAGAATTATGCAGTTGTAGTAAATGTTATTAAATATTTCTTGCTGTTTCTGTCCTTTTAAACAGATGATTCACAATTATATGGAGCACTTGGAAAGAACCAAACTTCATCAGCTAACAGGGGGTGATCAGCTAGAATCCACAACACACAGTAGAATTAGGTAAGCTATTTATTACGCTCTCGCCCTGAAATGAAAGAAAAAAAAAGCCGTTGATTTGTGTTTGCAAGACTTTGTTCTTTAATCCTCCAACAACGGTTCGGCTGAATCGGAACGATTTGTTGTATGATCGGAATGCAGGGAGAGAACAGCGTAGAAATCAGTTGAAAGAGGCTTTTGCTGTGGTGCTGCTAAACATTGAGATATACTTTGGAAGTTAATTAGCCTAAAACAATTTCAGCTTTTTTTCGGAGTGTTTGCATTGGGGCAGGCAGGGAGAATGTCAGCAGCTGTCCCGGCACAGGCGGGATCTCACCATGGCTTTGTGCATGGGGTGATGGAGGTGCCTGCGTGGTACCCGCTCCTCTGGAGGGCTTGCTGTGAATCCATTATGCAGATTGGGAAGCTGTGTAGCCTCTGAACCCTGCGTGCAAGGAGGGAGAGCCACTCCAGGGCTGGCAGTGCCCCTGCCTTGCTGCATCGATGCTCCGGCGAGGGGGAGGAGAGCGGTGATGTCATTGCTCTGGAGCTGCTGCAGAGAGTGGAGCTGCGCTGCTGATGGCATTGTTTTTGTGGCAGCGGCTGAATGACAGACTCTGCCTGCACAGCTTGCCCCTCGGCCCCTCCGTAGGCTTCCACCATGCCAGCACAGCAGCGCCATGAATCCTGGCTGCATGCTGCTGTTTGTGTTTGGCTTCGTTGGCGGGGCGGTGGTCATTAACTCGGCCATCCTGGTGTCGCTCTCCGTTCTGCTGCTCGTGCACTTCTCCATCTCCACCGGGGTGCCAGCTCTGACGCAGAACCTGCCCAGGATACTCAGGTACTGCCACCCACTGAAGAACCCTGGCTTTGGGGGCGCTTGCTCCTTCCCTTCTCGCTGTTTGCCTTCCAAAGAGAAAGGGCGAGGAGAAATTAGAGATGTAAACGATGTGTAAATATCAGGCTTTCATGTAAACGTATTTGTGGACAATGGATGGTTTATACACTCAAAATTCACTGCCTTTAAGCGACTACAAGGTCAGTTTATGGATCTCTTTCTTTTCTGTAGAAAGCTCTTCCGTTGGTTGGTTGTAACCTGCAAAAAGCTGCAATGTTAATGTCAGGGATAAAGCTCATGTTGAGTGTATTGTCAGGTACTTGGCTGATCCTGTGTAGCATAAATGTATGCAGTCTGAGGCTTTGCACTATTAAATTGCAAAAATAATTACATAAGATCAATTAATTCATGCTAAACCCACATTAATTAGCTGATCACATTATTTTAAAAAGATCTGATTATTAGCTGGTGGGGGGAAAAAACTCTTTCATTATTTAAGCATTAGGGTTCCTAAAGCCTATTCACTATTGTTCAGCCAAATGTTATCCTCTGCTCTGTTTCTGTACTTGTATGGCAAGTTGCCAGCTGTCTGTCCCCCCCTCAAGTTGTGTTCTGTTTGTCCTACTTGCCTGGAGCTGTGGCAGACAGAGATGCATTAGAACATTGTGACCAAAAGTAATCTCTATGTGTTTTAGTGCTATAATTCCAAATGGAAAACAGCTGGGAAAGTTTAAAATGCAGCTTTTTCTGACATGAAAACTTGACATACTTTAACTGTGGTTGTAAATTTAATAGTAAACTTGATTTAAACAGGAAAAAGTGCTGGAAAAGAGTGTTCTCTGGAACAGCTCTGATCTTTTTTCCCCCTAATACATGTAGACTTCATATGGTACTATGCTTTGAACTTGGGTCTGCGAGCACAGGATTGTTCCAAAGCTTTAAAGCCAATCAATAGATAAAAGAAATACCAATTTATACCAATAGCTGATAATAAACTTGTATGAATATTTAAATACAAAGAAGTAAAATAAATTTTAAGTGCAACTTTTTTTATACTGACCTGGTCAGTAAGGCTGTGCTTGTTTTAAAAGCAGGAGAAAAACCCAAACCCAGAGCAAATAACCCCAACTCTAAACAAACAAACAGCCGCAAATGAAACCAGAAAAAGACAGAGCAAAGTATTGACTTTCATGTTCAGTAACTTTTATGGGATTTTTTAGCTTTAAGCATTCAGATGGTTTAAGAAACAGGCTTTTTTTGTAATGCGCTTTTGCTCCCATGGAGGGTATTTAATGGATTTGAGGGGCTTGGGGAAATGCATTTTCCCGCCTCTAGTAATTTGTTTTAGGAATTACAGGAATTAGAATTCAGTTCCTTAGTGTTTATTCATTAAAAAAAAAAGAGATAAAAATACAGGATGAAGGAATCTAATTGTAGAAGAATTGTTTCTATTTTTTGACACTAGTCAGATTTTAGAACTGAGCGTCTGGTTGCTTATCCTAAAGGCTCCTGTGAATGCTTCAGTACATCACTTCAGAATATTAGTTTAAGCTTTTGTAATATATGTTTCCATTCTGCTTACTATGGTATTTTGGGATATTTCTTGGGCACTGGGGGAGCACAAGAGATTGTTTGCTTTCCAGTCAACAACCAGTGCAATAAAGGGAAATTGCTTCAGTCTAATCAGATAATTCCTTTTAATGCAGACACTCACCTTCGTTTTCAAAATTACCCTCTTTTGCAAACTCCATTTACTGTGTAGCCTTGTAGTGCATCTGAACTGTGTTTTAGCACATCAAAATATATTTATTATAAGATTTATTTTAAACTAATCTGTAAACAAAAGAGTTGCCAGGTGTGAACTCTGTTGGTACCCATTTAATATTCTCTCTTTTGAAGATGGGAAGGAAGATCAGCTTTGTGGCACGTCCTGCAAGAAAGGGAAGGTGCTGGAGCTGCTGCCCTGGGAGGGGATGCCCAAGGCCAGCCCCCCTAAATGTGCTTTATCAGCATTCCCTGCCCACTGAAGGGCAGCTTTTCTTCCTCCTTTTTGTTCCCTGCACTTCTTACCCAATGAAACGCTCTCAGCCCGTCTTTTGACAGAATTTCAGCTAATGTGGAGTGTCCTTTGTTCCCCACATGCATTGGAGTTGTGGGAAACCTAAAGAAAAGCAGAACCTGTTACAATAGTGGGAGCTGCTGGAATCCAGCTCGGTGGTGTTTCTCAGGAGGATGTTGCAGCACAGTCAGTTTGCAGATGCTGGAATATTATCTGATGGTTTTAATTTTGTAACCCTGACGGATTTTTCTTGACTCACTGTGCTGCCTGCTCTGCTCAATTACTTCCCAGTTAATGACCTCCCCTGGAGTGATATTTCTGAACAGCCAAGACAGCTGCAATGTGACAATTAGTGGCAAAGACTTCTGTGACAAGGAGCATCTTTGTATACCTGGATCAGAAAGGTTCATGCCAGTGAGAATTGTTTACTCTTTGAACATCGTGGTTTTGGCAATACAAAATTTACCAAAAGGAGTTAACTGATCATTTGTTAAATAAAATCCCTTCTTTGTTAACCTTCCATCAAAGTAAACAAACAAAACCAAAAACATTTGCAAAAACGTTTAGCTTTTGTTTTTCAGCACTCCTCATCATTTATTTCCATATAATTCACATGTAGATACTAATTCTGCACAGAATTCTGCCTGGGTTATATTTGATTTGTGAAAAGCCTTGCCAAAGATTGTGACCTGCCCTTTTATAATGCCAAAATGTGAGAACTTTGCCATGCCTTGTGCACACTTTTATCTTCTGCCTCTAGTATACTTAAAGCTGTGCTAGTTGATTACAGTCCTTTTTTTCTGCATTACATTGTTCTGCCTGAACAAACACTTTGCTTTATCTCAGTCTGAGGCCTGGCTGATATTTTTCCTTTTCAGGGCTGGCTGTAGCATCCTATGAATGGCATTGCACACAATGGTTTTGTCTCTTGCTGGCACGAAGAATGAATCCTTTTGTTCCCTGATCACACTACTGACCTGGGCATTTTATTTTTGTTGTCAGGGTCAACATACAAACCTTTGGAATTTCCAAATGCTGTTTGTCATAGGGAAGTGAAAAGAGTGAAGAGTTGGGATGAAGTAACTTGCCTTGCTGGAGCAGGGGTTTGTGCAGCTTTAGGGTGAAGCAGAGTGTTGAACTGATCCTGGGTAAAACTACACAATTTTTGTCTGGGCTGGTTTTAACATCAGTAATTCCTTGACCCAGTTCTTTGCACTTACACAAATCCATGTAATTTCTGTGATCTGCAGCAATAAAATACCCTGCCTTTTGAGAAGAGTTGAAGTTGATTGTTTACAACTTTGGCAAAGGCTTCTGTTGATGATATAGCTGTTCTCTGTTGTAGAAGTTACATGGTACTGTATTTTGGGGAAAGAAGGTGCAAAATGGTATTTTTGAGTGGCTGCTGAAAACTAATCTGAAATAAGGAAACATTTTTGTCTTGGACTCTGGTTTGCATTCAGTTTGTATACAACTTCGGTTCACTATAGATTAGCTACTGTGTAAATCAATAACTGCTATTTAAAGCCATGGAATTGACTGTTTGCAATCATGTGAAATGAGGAATTACGAGCTACTGTGTATGCTGCATCATGTATTTATTAGACCACAGTGTATGGATGTTTGAACCTATAATTTCACCATTTCCCTGCTGAATTTTCAGAGGAAAATAAACTGTGTGCCATCTGAAATGGCTACTGAGACCTGTTCTCCCTCTCCAACAGGAAGGAGCGTCCCATATCCCTGGGCATCTTCCCGTTGCCCCCAGGAGATGCCCTTCTCACGCCCGAGGCTCCGAGGGAAGCAGCAGAAACCCCGGCATCCGAGCACTGGAAATTCCATGAGCTGAGCCAGCCACGCTCCCACACCAGCCTGAAGGTGAGCACAGCCTGGCTGACTCGTGTGGCAGGAGAAACTCCCATAGCACATCCTTGGTAGGACAAAAGAACCCCACAAACCACATTGAAAGGGAGCAGGGAAACCCCTAAACCATCTTTGTGCAAACTAAGTGTGTTGCTTATTTGAGTGAGGGAGCTTTCTTCCTTGTTGAAACAGAGTTTGGGTTGAATTTTCTGAGTTAGTGCTAACACAGGTTAGTTCTGCTCTTACTCTCAGCAGTGGCTCTTTTCTTTCTGACTCAGGACCCTCTCCAAAGGTTCCAACGTGTTTTTACACACCAGATGTGTAACCAGGTAGTGTGAGCAGTGTGCTGGATTAATATTGCTTTAGAAGGAAAGCTTTGATTACTACATGGGCACTGCTCTGCCTACTACCAGGTGTATGTTGTAGGTAGGCCACGGAGTTGAGAATGACCTCATTTTCCTAAATTAGCCTGTGATGATGAATTCCCTTAGGTGTAGCTTGGCTATAATTCCTGCAATTGTTCTGTGTTGCAGCAGTGAGAGGGTGGCACAGAACGAGCTGCAGCAGTGGAGCAATGGGGGAGTGGTGCTGGAGTGTGGTGAGTGTGGCAGTCAGGACCAGGCTGCACTCACAGCACAGCAGGAGGAGGATCTGCAGGGGGAAGAGCTCCAGAATGTGTAAATCCTCCCCATGTAATTCTTGATGAGTTTTTTTGGAAGACTATGGAAGTGTTGTTATTTCTGGAAAGGCATACAGCTGGGGTGGGAATTTCCTCCTGAGTGAACTTAACACCTACCTAACAGGGGAATATTTAACAGATAAGAACTAAAAAAGTAGTAGGAACTCCGTTTTTTTTCCCCCTCATATGGCATATGAGGTCATATGGGCATAATGGGAAGTGTAAATAATGGTTACTCATAAATATGTTAATGAGGCAACATAATTTTGATTCTAAAAATTTGTCACTTAAAAATGGTCCTAGCCCTGAGTTTGGATCTTGAATTTGTCCTGTTCCCTTCATGCATAAACATTTCACTGGTGGTCAGTGTTTTCTCTAGAAGTATCACAAAGGGTGTCAGGGAGAAACCCAGGTGACAAAACCTGCACATTCTGTAGCTTGGACAGTAATGCCATTGCTGAATATCATTGTGAGATGACACACAATTATATACCAGTCATTTTCTTCTGTTCATTCCTGCTCAGTATTGCAGGCCAGTTACTCCTTCGGATCTAATTATTGAATTTTTAAGGTGTATTTTCTATATTTTTTGTCTTCAGGAAAAGTCTTGTGGCAGCATGACTGAAAAAAGGTCAGATTTGCTAAGTCAACCCAGCACTGACTCTCGAATGTTTAGGCTTTGAGATATTTTGATTAATTCAGTGCCATTTAATGGAATTGCTTTTCATTCTCTTTAGTTCTACATTCATGGTAGTTTAATCTGTATAGTTTCCAAGAGTAATCTGAAAAAAGTACCATAGGTAATAAAGTCAGAAATATAGAATAGAGGAGATGATTTGAATTTCCCTTAAGGATCCTTCTACTCATTGTTTTTATTCACTGTTTTTTCTTGTGCTATCAAGCTGTTTTTCTTGAGCTTTGTGTGTGAATGTCAGTGATCAGTCTGTGCTGCATCAGTTGGTGGATGCTTTTGGAATACAAAGATGTAGAAATGTTTGAGCAGAGCCAGCAGCTCTGCTGAGGTTTTATTCCTGGCTGGTGTGAACTCTGGATCCCCATGGTAAGGGGCACCACTTCCTCCCTTCTGTATCTGCTCACTGAACTATGAATCATTACCCAGTGGCTGAACTTCACCAATTCAAAAGGCAATTGGGTAAATTGTGTAGTTTTTTTTCCCCTCTTTCCTTTATTCCTTTAGGGGCATCTGTCAGTTGACTGTATTTCTGAATGCTTTTGTCAGAATATCAAATATTAATAACTGGTTATCCTGCAGTTTGCTAACAAAGGATGAGAACTGTTGGCCATTGATCGGCAGGTCTTGAAAGTGCTGAATTGTGTTTCTAGGGCTGAATTCCACGTGGGGGTGTAGCTATGGGATGTAAGCTTTGCATATACATAAATGTGTGTTTTCCTCCCTGCTCTCACAAATTAAAATCTTATCTTTCCAGGAAGTTCCAAAAGTAAAAATTTATAAGTTAAAATTTTTCTAATAACACTTTAACTCCTGTTCCTTTTTTAATGGCAACTGTACTATTGTAGGATGAGCTGTCTGATGTCAGCCAAACAGGCTCCAAATGCACCACTCCAGCATCCACAGCTGCTTCAGATGCCCCTGTGCTGCCTGCAGAAACTCCTCCCAAGGACCATGGCGAGGGGCTTGCCAAGGACACGGAGATGCCCAATGAGAAGGGGGAGATAAGCAAGAATATTGAAGTGCAGGCAGCTCAAGAGACAAGAAATGTGTCCACTGGTGAGCTGCTTGAACTTCTCACTCTGTGGTTACTGTGGAGCTCGCGTATAATCAGTTATTAAATATCCTGTTGTGCCACAACTGAGAAACGTTGGGGTTTTTGCTCAGTATTTTAAGGAATACAGAATATTGGTGAGAGACAAGTCTGTTGTTTATTGGTGGGTTTAGTCCTTTTTTTCTTTAGAATCAGAATTATTTATATTTCCTGGAAATGGAACTTAACTAGACACAAAAAGTCTTGAGATGATAGATATCTTGGTTCCAGTTGCAGAAATAATAGGAAATAACTACTCTTGGATGACTTATGTTAAATTCAGGAAACTTAGAAATTCCAAGTGTCTGCAACAGAGTATCAAAATCTATAGGTCTTCTCATTTAATTACCTTGATAAGTCTTTGGTCAGAAGCCTGCTAGGTTGGTGATTAATTAAATTAATGTCATGGTGGGTTTGTTCATGGAGATGCACCACTTGCTTTGCCTTAGGGGGAAAGGAAAATGAGGAAAAATCTGAAGTTCAGGCAATCATTGAGTCAACTCCAGAGCTGGACATGGATAAAGATCTCAGTGGATATAAGGGTTCCAGGTAAGTTCTGTGTTGTGGTTTGTGTAAGAAGACAAATTTTAGAAAGTACTGGGCTTCAGTTTGGAACTTGTGTAAAAATGTTACCAAACTAAGATCCTGCATTAGGTAATGAATCCCCTACTTCAGTGACCTTATTTCCCCAAATTCCTCAGGAAGTTTTAAGTGCAACAGCAGTTCTTTATTCTATTGCTATACCTGATGAGTGTTCAGGGTATTTCGTGCTATAGCAGACTTAAGAATGCTTAAAAATATTCTTTCCATATTTCTAGGCCAAGGGTCTGTACCAAAAGGCCTTTTCTCCCTAGATCGAGATTTCAAAGTACTAGCAGTTTCCGAGCTGGACCCTTGTGTTTTCACCTGTATCTTTAAAATCTGGATTTCTGACTGACTTTGGAAATATTCCAGCATTTATTTGTCAGATTCTGATGGTGAAATCCCAGTGTTGACAGAACCTTTGCCAGAGTCTGCTTTCTTGTAGGGTTTTGCTCATGAAGGGTAATGTTTTTTCCCAAAGCTCTATAGCCCCATAAAATACAAACAAATGCTGTTTTAGTAGCTGGGGGTGCCTGATCTTTTAGGCAAGCCCTAAACAATTCAAGGTCTAGTCACCAATCCTTCAAATACATTATGTATCTGTGTGTTTCATTCTAGTGGTGAGAGGGGGAAAAATTATCTTGTACTGTGAATGTTAATGATGTAGGAGCTTTGCATGAAAGGAGCCCCTTCTCTGGCCAGGGGAGTATTTTGACCTCTGACTGATTCTCTTGCATTCTTGTTATATTAAACAGCTTCCAGTTTGGCTGAGCTGTCTGTTCTTTAGGCATTTGGGCTGACTAAGTCCTGATGGGGCTGAATTTCTACAGGCCAAAACTTGATATGCTTTAATTTATTAAATCCTGACCAGCTCAATATCAGCACCTATCTCAAGTCTGGGATCTTGATGCTGAAGTAGTATTTGAAAATAGATTCTAGGACTTGAAAACCAACTGCAAGCTTCTGAGAATTTTACTTTAGGGTTTTGGTGGGGGTGACAAATGAATTACTGGTAAAAATGCAGAGATTTCCTTCATTCTGGGAATGTTTCCTTTCTGCTTTTTCACGCCTTGTGTAATTCCCTGAGCAGCACTCCTACCAAAGGCATCGAGAACAAAGCATTTGACCGTAACACAGAGTCACTCTTTGAAGAGCTGTCATCTGCTGGTTCTGGCCTAATTGGAGATGTGGATGAAGGTGCAGATTTACTGGGTAAGAAAGGTTATTTAAAGATGCTGTGTACAGGAATTTTTCTTGTTAGTGGAGTTCTTAATTATTCTTGGTGGATTTATTGTCAGGCTTCATTTGCATTAACATTGTTGAGTAGCATCCTAAGTTAGTCATTGGAATGCAAACAGGAGAAAGTGTTTGTTCTTTCTTTCAATATAAAGATGTCAGTCTTAATCTTTTGGGGCATTTCTTACACTATTCCCCATTTCATTCTCCGTGTATGTTCTCTGACACAAAGATTTTGTCTCAAGGAAGAATATTTGTCTTGAACTAGTTCTAGGTAGTTTAATTCAGATTGTGCCTGATCTGTAATGGCCTGGCTTTATCACCTCATTAGGGATTTTAACTTGAAAGGGAATTGCAGCAAAATGCAATGGTTGTAATTTGGGAATCAAACCATTAATTGAAAGGGGAGGGGAAACCCGCATTTCTCTTCCCCCTCCAAGCAGCTTTCTGTGACTTCCATGCTGACTGAGCAGAACGTAAGTTTTGGGAATATGAGTAATCAAGAGCAAAAGCATCATGAGAAAAATGATCTTTAAACAACAATAACAAGATGCTTTTGGCCATATTGGTCAGGCCTCATTTTGAAATAATGCAAGCTGGTACTATGGAATGTATAAAATGCAGATGCCACTCTTGGGTGTTTTAGAAATGGTTGTGTACAGACCATCAGCAGCTTGTTTGCTCCTGTCCTCTGCCCCAGCCAAAATACAGATTGTTAGCACTGCTTAGAACTCCTGTGTGCAATCTGGCTTTCTGGTTGGTCAGTGTTTCACCAGAAATGTGGTTTACATCAGGCAGGTGATATCTCTGCAAAGTCTTACTCAGTGGGAGTAATGGGCCTATCTCCAGCCTGAGATGGCTTTTCTTTGTTGTCACTCTGAGAGCAGTGAGGATCTCCCCATCCTCACTGGAACATGTGTCATCCAAACCCCTGGGATGTCACTCAATTGCCACAGGGACAACTAATCACACATTCTGCATGCAAAAATACAGGTACTGGAGAAGTAATAACATATAGCAACTTCCATCCATCCGTCCCTTAGCTGATAGGATGAAATAATTAAACAAATCAATTCACTGTCAGGACGTCCTGATCACTGTGCTTTGTTTCCATGGGCAAAAAATAATGTGTTTTTTAGTATAACTTATCAAAGGTTTGTCACTGACTTTATTGCCATTTTCTGTAAAACTACTGCTGGCAACACCAGCATGAGCAAACTAAGCACAGGATTATACCTGAGTTGGTTATGCAGAATGTGCTGGTCTCAAAGTTTTACTGTGGAGTTGCCATTTCACTTGGAGGACAATCATAGTCCAAGGATTGGCTGAAAAGCCACATCTGTAGCCAGGAGAGTTGGTGTTTTTCAAGCATTTGGATCTGTTCTAAGTGAGCATTAAACTTCAGTTTGGAGTTCTGTCAAAGCAGTTAATTGGGATTCTCCAATCTGTTTTCTCTTGGGCTGCATACCCAGGGGAATATTCTGGTGTGTATGCTTCTTTTTTAAAACAATCTTTGAAATATGTTGCTTCTCCAGTCAGGCTTTCTTGGCTGCTGCTCTCATAAAATACATTCCCTGCATTTTTTCCCTGCTTGGTAACCTTTTTCTTTTGCCTTTGCACTCTGGCTTTCTAATTTTTGTTCTTGCATTATAAAGGATCCTGAAGCCTGTTGGAAATGATCCTACTTACTTTTATCTGTGAAAATGTTTAAAAAGCAGTATCTACTTGAACAAAATTTCATGATGACTGTAGCATAGGGGATTTCTCCAGCTATTGATAAAGTAACAATAGCTGACCTGAGTTGCCTCACTATTAAATGTCATTTACTTTTAATCCAAAACCCAGAGAGGGAAATTTCAAGAGGCAACTTTGACTTGCATGTCTGTTTATAGATACCTTTTTGCTTTGTTATCCAAATATCTTTTAAGTCTTCTGTTACCCAGGTTGCTTAGAAGATTGTGTTCATGAAGTATTTGAAAAGGCCTCCACCATTAAGATACGTTTTCCATTTGTTATGTTAATCTTGAATTAACATAATTTCTGCTGTTATCAGTGTAGTAATTATTTTGCTGTGCAAGATACAAAATAATTATTCTCTCCTGAAAGTTTCTTTCTAAAATCCTGCCAATTATATTTGGCATGCAGAAAACAGGGTAAGAAATGAATTTCCAGAAATATAAGTAACATTGAAGTAGCTGCATAACAAGTAAGGCTCACTTTTTTCCCAGAGTAGCATATTAATTGGAAATGTTTCCTGAATGGCTTAGCATTTTTTCCAAGTACTGTGCTTCTAAATTATTTCACAGCAAATGAGAGACTTAAAGTTACTGATTTTTATAAGAGGTCTAACCAATAGAAATGGTTGTGACAGACTCAATTTCTTCAACATCTGTCTTTGGTATAAATCCTGCTTCTAATCACTTCACATTCCACTTCAGACTCTTGGTGGTGGCTTTGCTTTAATTTCCTCTTACTTCATAAGTCTAAATCTTTTATTGCTCTTCGCTCATACTACACCTCACATGAAATGTTTCTTGTTCTTGTTTTTGCTCTACATGGAATGCATGGGCATTAAAGACCATAATTTCTTTGGTAAGGTATCATTTGCTCTGGGGAAATCTGCAGGGCTTTCACAACCTGAGCTTTATTCAGCATGTCTTGTGTCTATAGCTGATACATTTTTGTATTTAATGTGGTATAAAAGACAGTTGAGCATTTTAAACTTAAGTTTTTGTGGACTAATTCTTCTGAAATAATGCAGTGTTTGGTTTTGGCTGAGTAGTACTGTAACATCTCCAAAATATAGAGGGTAGGTGGAGGCAGCACTAGTCACTAGCCAGGGATGCTTTAATTGAAGGCAGACTGGGAGAAGGTGGAGGGCAAAGCTAATTGTAGAAGGTAGGTTGGACCTGAAACTTCAGATAGCTCACAGTTCTCCTGACCAGCTTGTCATACTTAAAGTTCAGTTGGCTTTAGACAATGGCAAAACATAAGTTTCATAAAAATACCCATTTTATTTGCTGATTTCATGTTTTTGTTTCCTTTGGAAAGGAATGGGGCGTGAGGTTGAAAACCTTATTTTGGAAAACACTCAGCTCTTGGAGACAAAGTAAGTGAGAATGTTTATGTAAAAATACTTTATTTCATTATGTCTTCAATATGTTCATGCACGGCTGAAATTCTTACAAATGTGGTTTCAGTTCTAAGAGTAGTGGTGGTATGAGTATTTTGAATTTTTTAGGTTTATTTGGCTAAATATGTAGTTGAGTTGGTATTCATCTAGAAATTAAGGACCTAAGAAGCAAAAGCTGCTTTTATCCTTGTAAGGCTACAAGAACTGTAATGCTCTGTCCTAATGAGATCAACTCCCTGTCAGAAACAGCTGTAAGTGCAGAAGCAAATCCTTTGGAGCACTGCTGAGGGGTTTATTCTAAACAAACTGATTGATCAATACCTTTTTCTAATACAGAAGTGTGAATGTGTTTGAGCATCTGAGATTTGGGGAGAAGAGAGGGTTTGACCTCTAAGAAAGCTGTATCTTTTTACAGCAGCTTTTATGGAGTGTGTAGGTCTTCAGGAATAAAGTTAGGCTGAAGGTAAACTATGAGACCATGGTCATCCTTGTAATGGTGTGATTTTTGTGTTTGTGTAGAAATGCACTGAATGTAGTGAAAAATGATTTGATAGCAAAGGTGGATGAATTGACCTGTGAGAAGGATGTACTACAAGGGGAATTGGAGGCTGTAAAACAAGCAAAACAAAAGCTTGAAGAGAAGAATAAGGAACTGGAAGAAGAGCTGAGAAAGTAAGTTTAACTCCATGACTGTGAAAGAGAAAGAAGAGAAACCTACTGTGATATTTAATGCAGCTATTTTTATTTTTGTATTTAGAGCTCGTGCAGAAGCAGAGGAGGCAAGACAGAAAGCTAAAGAGGATGATGATGTAGGTATCTATGTGTGTGTATTTTTGTGTGTGTAATTCAGTGGGACGTTACAAGTCCATGTGTTCAGTCAGTGCTACTAAGCTTTACCTCTTCATAAATAGCAGTAAAGTTCCTCCATGTACAGAAAAGACAGAAGATCTAAAGAGCACAAGTAAACCTTAACTGACAGTGGTTAGTTTTCTTTCCTTCCTCTCTGCCCCTTATTGTGTCACATTCAGATTGTATTGGATACAAAGGCTGGGAGGAGAGGAAGGTAAAACTGAGTGAGTTTTACAAAGCCCCAAGTGATTTAGGATCTGGAATTGTGCCCTGAACTGATTGTTGTGGGAAGGCAGAGGGTGACTCTGCAAGGCCCTCCCGTGCTCCTTTGTGCCTGCCACGGGTGTTTCTGTGTCCAGAGTGACGTCCCCACGGCACAGCGCAAGCGTTTCACTCGCGTGGAAATGGCCCGGGTGCTGATGGAGAGGAACCAGTACAAGGAGAGGCTGATGGAGCTCCAGGAGGCCGTGCGATGGACCGAGATGATCAGGTGAGAGGCTCTTCCCAAAGCTTGGGGGTTACAGGCTTTGCATCCTGAGCTGCAGGGTCATCTGGTCAGTAGGTTAGTTACCCTTCATCTCCCTCATGCCAATGAAGAACTCTGGTTTTCAATTACGGGCATATAACTTGTCAAAATGGGTTCTTGGTGAGACCTCAGTGGAGATGAGTTACTTCATATGATGTAAAATAAGCATTCCTTGTAGAAATGGGTGTGTTTTGGAACTGTTACAGAAGTTGGTAATTGTAAATGCCCCCACCACGTCCCCCTGTCTGCAGATACCAGGGTGGGGTGGTGCTGCCTACTGGCCACATACAGCAATGGCACTTGATTGTTCTCATTGTCCTCATATCTGTGAGCCTCTGGGGCTTGGAGAGGAAAATATTCCAAACAGACATAGCTTGTTTTTCTGTAGCTATTGTCTGCTGTAAAAATCCTTTCCTGTTTCTGCTAGTGCATCTATGGCTTCAGGAACACTTACTTTATCATTTACTTACTGGTGTGTTGTAGAATTAAAGGCTTTAAAACAAAAACCAGTGGTTAAAATATTAAAAAATAGGAGGGAGAAGAATTTAGAATGATATTTAGCTGCTTTCTTGTAGCTGTTTTCACTGCAAAGTGTTACACACATTGGTCTCTTCTGTCTGAAGGCACTCGCCAGTTGTATTTAGTATTTAGGATGCAAAGAAATGTGGACAGTTTATTATTCAGTTCAGTTTCAGTATTGTGCTCTGGTCAGAAAAGAAGTGGCAATGTGAAGAAACAGGCTTTGTTACTTTTGATACGCTATCCTTTTTTAAAAAAGTGAGAGTTACACACTATTCCTTTCCCTTTTTTAATTGGTGCTTACTCAGTAAACTTGGAATTCATTTCTCGTAGAGCATCGAGAGAAAATCCAGCCATGCAAGAGAAGAAGAGATCAAGCATTTGGCAGTTGTAAGTATTGAAACACAACCCACTGGTACAAATAACCAATTAGCTGGCACATTTGGGTATGTTAGCTAATTATCCTTTGGCAGATGAAGATGTCTCTTAACTGTTCTCCTCTTGTTACCCAGCATGCCAGCTCGGTAAGCCTGGTCTGGAAGACAGGAAGTATCGTAAGCTGCATCACTTAGTGAATGGCTGTGCACTTTGTGAAGTTAAATGCCAAAGTGCTCTTATTTATTATTATTATTGTTATTTTTCCCTAGCTGAATGGGCACCAGAACTCCTGTTCTGAACATTTTTCTGGATTCTTTTTTATGATGAATAGTAGAAACCTGAATAGCACGTGTGGATTCCTTTTCCTCTGTGAACTACTGCTTACTGATTGTTACATTTTCCTTATTAACTTCAAGCTCTTTAAATCTAAACCAGTGTTTGTCACAGCAAGATATTTGTTAAATAATCCTTCTGATGTTGTGGCTTGCTGATAATTGTTCTATCTTTGTGCCTAGAAAATGGTGGGGTTTTTAAAGTGCTCTCTGCATGAACTAATGTGCTTTGTAAACCTGTGTTCCAGGTGTGATGTTCACATCCTAATATTTGTTGGTTCCCTGTAGATGTTAATTCATGGTGAAGCTCCCATTAAATCTGATGAACAAATGGGATAATAGTTCTTTAAGAGTGTTTCTTACTGACATGAATTTTTGTGCTCTGAGGGTGTTGCTGAACATGTGGTGGCTGCTGCTATGTTGGGCTCCTGTTTCTTAGATTAACTGTCTTGAGCAGGCTGGCATATGCAGTGTTTTGCCTGCATAGTCAAATTTGGATGTATCTGACAAATCTTGACTCTTTTTTTTTCCTTCTAGTTTTAGCAGGCTCTTCAGTTCCTCCAGCAATACAGCAAAGAAACCAGAACCTCCTGTCAATGTTAAATACAATGCTCCAACCTCGCACATTACTCCGTCAGTCAAGAAAAGAAGCAGCACCTTATCTCAATTACCCAGTGACAAATCTAAAGCCTTTGAATTCCTCAGTGAAGAGTAAGACATTTTGGCTTTATTATACTAGATATGCTCCATCAAGTATTTACTCTTGTGATCCTCTGAGATTTAACATGCTGCTGAGTGCAGTACAGTGTTCTCCTGAAGTGAGTGTTGATGTATAAGAAGTCAAGGTAGTGCAGGCTGAAATGTGCAGCAGTGGGTGAGAGCTCTGGGTACCTGACAGGGATATTCTGTGTGAGAAATCTCACTGTCTTTCATAAAAGTGCATTTAGGCCCAAGAGGCAGCACTAAGTACCCTTTTATATACAAGCAATAACTGTACAGGTACTTCAGTGGGAAATAAAACAACATGAGTCAGGCTAACAAGTATCCATAATTATTTTTTTCTCCTGTGTTTCTTTTTGACAATATATTCTTTTGATTTACAACTTCTAAGGCTTCTAGTAGAGATGCATAACCCAAGTTAATTTTCTGTATTTTGCCTGTCTTTCACCAGTCCCTTAGAAATAGCCCACAAGAAACCTGGGGGTAATTTTGGTAGCCCAGTGCTTCCATGGAGGTCTTGATTATTCAGTTTAACAGCAACTCCCCTTGCACCAAGAACTCTAAAAGGTTCTTCCCTAATGCTTCTTGTGCAGAACTGAAGCCAGTTTAGCCTCTCGCAGGGAGCAGAAGAGGGAGCAGTATCGCCAGGTGAAGGCACATGTGCAGAAAGAGGATGGCAGAGTGCAAGCTTTTGGCTGGAGTCTACCTCAGAAGTACAAACAGGTAGGATGGTTTCATATGTAATGGTGGCAACTTCATGCTTTGGGACATCTGAATGGAGTGTCATTTCACAGCTTGTGTTTGAGTGATTCCAGCATTTTATTTTTTGGTTGAAATTCTGCAGGAAAGAATCTTTCTAAGGAAAAAGGCAATGCAAAACTCTTAATGAAGTCTAAGCAACTGATTCCAAAGACTGTAAGTCTCTTTTAAAGGGGAAAGCTTTTCCATTTTGTATTTATTTTTTTTTACTTAGGTGGCAAATGGTGGACAGGGTGAAAATAAGATGAAGAACTTGCCTGTACCTGTTTACCTGAGACCTTTGGATGAGAAGGATACCTCTATGAAGGTAGGATTATTCTCATGCTGATAGAGAGACTTGGACAACCTGTAGCTTGAATACTTTTATCTTAGGCTCAGTTATGCTCTTTTTGAAATTGAGTTGTTTCTTTTTAAAACATTTAAGCTCTTTTTAAAGAATTTAAGCTTCAGTAGAAACACACACGACTTTAATTGCAATGAATTCCTTCAAATGGACTGCAGATACGTAGTAATGTTGATATCACTTAGCATATTTAACAATGATTGTGTCTCTCTCTTTTTGGTTTAAAATCCAAGTGAAATATTTATTTTCTGTCCAAGCTATGGTGTGCTGTAGGGGTGAACCTGTCAGGAGGGAAAACACGGGATGGAGGGTCAGTGGTTGGTGCCAGTGTGTTCTACAATGATGTGACTGGTGTGGATGCAGATGGCAACAAGCAGCAAACAGGATCTCAGAGTAGCTTAGATAAACTAGACCAGGAGCTCAAGGTAAGGTCACTGTAAAGACATTTAATAAATTACAGAATTAAACATCTTTATCATATATCTGTAGAGTAATAAAATATTTTGTAATCAGGCTTACTGGTAACAAATAGATTTTTCTTGGTAGTCATCATCCCAAGATATTTGGGTTATTGAATCCAACTGCAAAAATACTGTGATTCCTCCCTGTGTGCCAGCTTGTCAAATCCGAGGAGTCAGTCAATTTTACATCAAAATGTTGCACTACTTATGCCAGTGCTGCCTCCTTTAAAAAAGATTTGTGGCAAAAGTGTTCGTGTTCTGACTGCCATGAAAGGGCATAAGAGCAAAGGCTTAATTTTGAAGTGCATTGGGACATCCCATTCATCTGTGGCTGCACTCATTGTGGCAGCTTGCATGCCAGGAGTGTTCTTATTTTATACTGGTCTACCATGTAATTGTGCACTATAATTATTTTCTATATTATTTATGTAAGTATGAAATATGAGGGGAATTTATATTTCAAATACATAGAGAACAAGTAGCTACATGTAATTTTACAGTGGCACTGAAGGTATTTTACTTACCACATGTTTATATGTATTTCTGTAGTTGAAAATGTAAGAACATGAAAGATCAAAGGTAATAATTCTGTTGTCCCCTTTCCTGTTGGTCACTTGTATTCTGCCTTTATTCTCCTTCAGGATCAGCAGAAGGAACTGAAACATCAGGAAGAACTATCCAGCCTGGTTTGGATCTGTACTAGCACACATTCTGCTACAAAAGTTATCATTATTGATGCAAATCAACCAGGAAATATTCTGGACAGTTTCATTGTTTGCAATTCTCACGTGCTTTGTATTGCTAGTGTGCCAGGTAAGGACTTGGGATGTTTCAGCTCCTGCTTTTTTATTTCTTATTCAGATTTTCTTATGCAGTGAAAACCCAAAGATTTGTTAATGGGTGTGATAAAAATATTGCTGTGACACAGCAATAGAAAATGTTTAGTTCTACATAAAACTATTGCATTCTACTTCACTGTTCCACTCTTTAGTTGGCTCTTGGCCTAAACTAACTCGAAGGTAGAGAGATGTCAGCAGCCAAGAGAAACTGTTTTGTCTAATGTATTATAAATTGTGCAATAGTGCCAGTGCTCCATGGAACTGTGAACACCACAAAACAGTATGTTCTTTGCTTTTTTGGTCTCTTCAGCCTCTTGAAGATAAGTAGCAAGTCTTGGAGCTTCCTGCAGAGGGAATCCTTGTTGCATTGAGAGTATTACAAGTCTTAAAAGCATGAGGGGGTTGTACAAGAGAAAAACAGCTTTCCTTGCAGAACAAAGGATCTGTTGCAGTTAAATTTGCTGTAAAGATGTCAATAGGTATCCCAGCATATGTGCATTGTTATGAAATCTAATAGTAATGGAAAATGTAATGGAAGTTGAAATAAGCTATTTGGAAAACTGCAGATTGAAATATGATTTATGGCATTCAGATGTACAGCATATGCAGATGTTGCCTTTGTTTTGTGAGCTTTGTGGCAACATCTTTTGTATCTGCTGCTCATGTGAAAATAAGCTTGTAGATAGGTGTCTGCATGGTTATCTCAGGTGCTGGAGAGTTCCTTCAGTCTGAAGCTCAGCTAGGAAAGTGACTCACTTTATCACTGTGAAAAAAACACGAGTTTAACCTCTTGCAGGGGCAAGGGAAACAGACTACCCTGCAGGAGAAGAAGGCTCTCAAGAAGCAGATCCCAGTCAAGTGGACAAGTCCTCTCTGTGTGGCAGCATGACCAGCAACAGCTCTGCTGAGACTGACAGCCTGCTGGGGGGCATCACCGTGGTGGGCTGCACTGCTGAGGGGCTCACAGGGGCACCTGCAGCTCCTGATGCCAACGGGGGCTCCCCTGTGCCAGAGAAACACTCAGGTATGGGCACACTGCAGGGCTGGCCAAACACCTCGGGGTGAAACTGAGAATTGATGGTGCAGCCATTTAAATGGAATAGCATGGCTGTAAGCAGTGCTAGCAGAGAACAAATACTCTGTGGCCTGTGAGTCTGACATGCTTGCAGTGCATAATTGTAGCTGGGAACTTTGTGGGAGTGATATTAAATGGGTATAGGCAATTGCTTCTTGCAAATATTTTGGAGAGAACCCTCTTGTGCATGGTTTAAAGAGAGCTTTCAATTTATTCAGTATTTGCAGATCTTGCCAGCAAATGACTGGAGAGAATAGGAATAAATGCCTTGAATTTTGTTGAGTCTTAGGAGAGATTTAAGTGAAGCTGCTTATGTTATAGACATTCTTACTCTTTTCTGCCATATGCCCTTCAGAACTGTGTGGTGATATGACTGGCAATGGATCTGAAGGGGTTGGATTTGGTCTCTGCTGTTCTAGTTAATCTCTTAAAGTACAATCCGTGCCATCAATCACTGGGTTGATACTTTAAGTATTTAAACTGAAGTATTTTAAGTGTATTTAACATTTGTTTATACAGTACAACCTGGTAAAGTTTGGGTGTTTCTGATGTGATTTTCTCTTTAGATGAAGTATAAAATCTGGACTGTGACTGTCTGGTCACTTCAGTTTTAAGTATCAAGCTCTGGCTGTTCGAAATAATTGAGATTTTTGTCACCATTGTTAAAACTTTTTCAAATTTTTTTGTTTGCGTAGATATTGCAACTGAAAATAATTTAGTAGATGAGAACATTCCAACAGCAGAGGAGGCAACAGAAGCAACAGAAGTCAATGCAGGGACAGGAGAAGACACAACTGATATTGCACAAACTGGAGTCTACACAGAGCATGTCTTTACAGATCCTTTGGGAGTGCAGCATACAACAGAGGCATCTCCAGTGTACCAGCCTAAGTACATAGTCTCAATCCTCATACCTCTTAAAAAGTATTTAAAATGAAAAATATAATGTTTGTGGGAGCATAGCATGGAGACAAAATGACTGCTTTTTTTTCATTGTTAAGTGTGTTGAGGTTTATGGAAGTAGTCTTGGTACAAGACACTCCACACATTGTGACTCTTCTGCTATTCCTCAGATATCAGCAATATTGAGAGGCTTGAATGGAACCTAATTTTCCTTGTAGAAGAAAATGTCCCCTTGAAGAAATTGATTGTTATTGAGGTTTTCATCTGCATTGTACTTTCCTGCATGGTTACTGTGTTTTTTAAATACCTTAAGTACTTCAAAAGCCAGTGTAGGCATTAGCAGCAATGAAGTAAATGCCTAGGTTATAGCCTGAGTAATCTGTGCACTTCATTAAATGTATCTTAACTGGATTTTTTTTTCTAGTACTGAGTCAGAGTTATATAAAGATGTTGCAGTTTTGCCAAATGAGCAAGATCTAGTGAGAGAAGAAGCACAGAAAATGAGTAGCCTTTTACCGACCATGTGGCTTGGAGCACAGAATGGATGGTAAGGAAGTGCTAATCATGTTAAATTTATTTGTAATAATTGCTTGCAACTTGCTTCTTGTGCCTACAGGCCTGAGAACTGTCTCGAGTCAAGATTAAGTGCAGGAAGATCTCAGGAGAGCCAAAACCTCGTACGCTTTGCTGCGTTTAGGCATTAGAGAATTCAAAGAGAGCATTGTAGGTGGTTAGCAAGCTCTTTTTGGTGGATAACACTTTCATCTGCAGGAAAGTTCAGTGGTTTTTTTGTAGTCAAAGAAATAGTTATGGTCTGATAATTCCATAACTTTCAATATTTTAACATGCTAGAAAAATATATTGTACAGATGGATCTGCAAAGGAGTTTGTAATGCTTGATGCCTCTGAAAAACCATTCTGCTGCTCGTGCAGTTCTTCCTTTCAGTCTATATATAGTTTCCAGTGGAAGATCAAAACTTATTTTCCCTTTGATTTTTGGATTTCAGTTATAGGGGTTTTGCTTGTGGTTGTTTTTGTCTGGTAGTGCTTTTAATCCCTCCTGATTTGTCTTTGCAGCCTGTATGTTCATTCGTCAGTGGCCCAGTGGAGGAAATGTGTTCATGCCATTAAACTTAAAGATTCTATTCTCAGTATTGTGTAAGTCCTGAAAGAATGTCATGTAAATCATAATGAATTTCTGTTAAAATACTTTCAAAGTAGTTTTTTATTTCCTCCTCAAATATTGGGAATGTCAGTTGCCATAACTGCCTGCATGCTCTTTGAGGGACAGTGGAAAACACTCGGGGAGTAAGGAAACTAAAAGGAATCTTTTATCTTGGAAATACACAGCCCAAATGATGAGCTGTAGCTGTTTACTCAAAACAGTTGTAGGTTGCTGTCCTTGATGTTTTCTTCAGGCACTGTAGCTATATTTCAAGATTTTTGAACTGGATTTTGACACCTTGCTACATCCCTTCTCTTGAGCTATTATAGTAGAAATCAAAACTGTAGGGCTAACACGGCTGTAAAAAACATGCTGAAATACAAAATGTTTATGCCTTACTTTGAGTTTGCCATTTGAGCAGTGCAGGCTGACAGTGTCTATTGTTGTGCCTCCTTTTTTCCCCAGACATGTAAAAGGGATAGTGTTGGTTGCACTGGCTGATGGAACACTGGCAATCTTTCACCGGGGAGTTGGTAAGCGTTGTGAGATCTGGGAATCAGAGAGGTGGTAACAACATTCAGCAAAGAAATGTGCCATTATAAGTAGTGTTTTTATAATGTGTTCCCCAGTGGGAATTTATTTTTACAGGTTGCCTTGAGAAATCTTTTTAGTTATTTCAGTTTCAGGTTCAAGTACAATTTCTGCACTTGCCTGTGAATTAATGGAATTTTTTCTTGCTCTGAAATGGAGAATGGGATATATCTGAGCTAAATAGTTAAAAGCTGTTTGAAAGTCCCCTTTGATCACCATCTCTTGCTTTTCCATCATACTCAATAGTTGTGTCTTCTGTTTTATTAGTGTTAATAACTGTCTCTGGCCAAGTCCTTCAATGAGAGTTTTGTAAGCATCCTTTCAGAATTCCTGCCCAAACCACTCTGAAACAGGATCTGGAGGGGAAAGTCTCACTATGAGTGACTAGAACTTATCTGCTGGCCTGTTTCCACAGCCCCCCTATTCATGTGCTCTTTTCCTTGTGATGTTTAAATCCCTGTGCTCAGCATTTAAAAGAATTAAAAGCATTGCACAACACTAATGCAAATACTGAGAAGATGCATCTGAGTTGAAGTTGTTTTTAGGGCATTTTTTTTGTTGGTTTGTTTTTTTTTTTTAGAACTCACTCTAGTGGCTTACAATCCTTAAGGATCTTTAGTGAGTGTCAGTGATGATCTGTGGCTTAGCTCTGTCTGCAGAAGAATTTTATTTGGTGTTGAATGAGCAAATTTAATATATTTCTAGTAGATTTCAGGTGCCTTTCTTAACATCTTGCAGCGTATTAAAAAAAAGTCTTGCTGCACTGGCCAAGGTTTCTTTGTTCAGCCCAGGCAGCAAGAACCTCACGCTGTGTTGTCACGTGCACTGGTGCCTGGCCAAGCAGAACATTTAGCACTGGGGAACTTGCTGTTTTAAAAAATGTTTTGCTGTGTTTTGAACATGAGTCATTGCACCACCTTACTTAAAGCAGCATTTAGAATGTTGGTAGTTCCTCTAATTAGTTGCTATTAATGAGGAGCTGAGCCATACATTTTTGACTTATCCAGATTATTACAACACTTAAAAATAATTAGACTGTCAAGATATTTGCTTGTAATTTTAAATTATTCTTAAATTATAGGAGCCAATGTTTAGTTTTGCTTTTCCTTTTCCTTCTGTTTTCCAAGATGGTCAGTGGGATTTGACAAACTATCACCTCTTGGACCTGGGCCGGCCACACCACTCGATACGGTGCATGACAGTGGTACATGACAAAGTCTGGTGTGGCTACAGGAACAAGATCTATGTTGTTCAACCAAAGGCCATGAAAATAGAGGTGAGCTCAAGTGGTGATTAGAATAATTAAATGTGATGTTTCAATGCTGCAGCTCAAACTGCAGAGTAACTCCAGAGAACATCAGTTTTGTTCATCAGTAGAGAAACAAGCAACCAAACAAATTTGTTTTGGGAAATACTCTTACACTGCCTTAAGATGTTTTCACTGTTTTGGAAGACTTCAGGCCATGATGAGACAGTTCTCACTTATTGAAACCGATTTCTGATGGGTTTAGTTCTTCACTTCTTGCTGGCCAGGAGCTGGGAAGTGTTCTTGTGCAGAGCTTGTAAGACAAGCCCCCAGCTAATACTCTGTGTGCCTCTTTTTATTCTGCACCTACCTGTAAACTTCTCTATAATCTGTCTTGGCGTACTTTAGAGGTTTGTAAGTGTTAATCTTGAATGTGCTCTCCCTCCAGTTAGAGAATAGTTTATGGAAGGTGTGTTAGTTGCTGTTTCTGCAGTGTTTTATCTGTACCTTACATCCCAAGTGCAGAAGGTGGCTGAGGTTTCTGCAAGCCTTTAGCAATATTAATGCTTCAGCTGCTGCTAACTGGCCTGAGACATGGCCCAGACTTTTGGAGGTTGACTGCTCAACACTTTTCAATATAGTAAGGACCCAATTAATAAGCTGGTTTTGTGAAGATTGTGTGTGTGTGTGTATATATATATGGGAAAACTGAAATAAGTTCATGCAGCAGTGAAACTGTTTGTTTTGCTGGTGGACAGTGTGTATTTTGCACAGGTGGATTTGTATGGAAGAGTTAAGTCATGACAGAACTAGGAAGAAAAGCATTTTTTTTTGGCACATACATCTTGTGCTGTGACAGCAGGACCTCAGACCATAAAGGGTCCAGGTTGAGGGGAGACAGAAGCCAGAGCAGGCTGGGATGGAATGTGTAAATGAAGACATAGTAGGAAACCACAGCTTTGAGATTACATTTGGGGAAAGGAATCAGCAATTTTACCATTACTGTACCAGCACCATGTGGTAATTGTAACTAAGCCAAACATGGATCTTCTTGTGATCTTGCAGATCAGAGGGTTGTGGTTACCTTAAGGAACTTGCCCATATTGACAGTATAAGAGTAACAGAGCAATCTTTCTTACTCTTTCCCCATCTTTCATCCTTTGAATTAAACTCCAATGTTTCGTAGAAGTCTTTTGATGCCCACCCAAGGAGGGAGAGCCAAGTGAGGCAGCTGGCCTGGGTGGGTGATGGGGTCTGGGTGTCCATCCGCTTGGACTCCACGCTGCGCCTGTACCACGCACACACGTACCAGCACCTGCAGGACGTGGACATCGAGCCCTATGTCAGCAAAATGCTGGGTAAGTGCTGCAGGAGAACTGGCTGTTCTGGCAGCCCTCACTGGCTGGACAGGCAGTGCTCACCCTGGGGCAAGGGCGGGTGGGAGGCCAAACACTTTAGGAAAACTTGAGTGTGGAAGTAGAAGCCTGAGTTGGCTTGTAAAGCATGATGGGTCATCTGTTACAGTCTCTTGGTCTAATCTGGTGTCTAAAGTGCCCTTAAAAGCTCAGAACTAATGAGAAAAGTAGTGGTTGGGTTGAGCAGGCACCAACAAAAAAACTAAAATCTTCCTTTTTTTTATGTACTGCCTTCCTGGAAAAAGGGCTTCTTTTTTTTCAAGAAAATGCAAGATAGCAGGTTTTCATTGCTGTTGAGCCTAATAAGCTTTCTGATTTTGTTTTTGTCTGTAAATATCTATGTAAGAGCAGTTTGCTCACCTACATAACACAACAAACACAGGTATTTGGGCCCTGAGAAATCCTTCACAAGTCACTGCTGTGCCATTGCACTTAACTGATCAGCCTTGTGCTCCTCTCATCCTTCTAATGGATGAGAAATTAATTTTAGTGGCTGAGAAACCATTGCCTTACATATGTATACTCAATTTTTTTGTTTGTTTTAAAAGCTGGTGAGGCCCAAAAGATTTGACTGTGCAGCATTATGGAGCTGTTACACTTCTTTTGCTTTCTCATAGTTAATGTTAACTCTTGCAGTGTTGTAGCCTTTTAGGTTATCTTTACAACTTAAAAGTACTCCTCTACTTTGTGTTTGAAGTGGGAGGGAACTACTTGTCTGCATGGTTTGGGAGTTGGAGTTAAGATTCTCTGTTATAGAACTACAGTTATTCTTGCTCATAATTTTTGATGAAAAGCATCTTTTGTTTTTAGGTACTGGTAAACTGGGATTCTCATTTGTGAGAATCACAGCTCTTATGGTGTCTTGTAATCGTTTATGGGTAGGAACAGGAAATGGTGTCATCATCTCCATTCCATTAACAGAAAGTAAGTAAAATATAAATCAATAGCTCTGTGCAATGTGCTGTAGACACAAAAAAAGAGTATTAAACACCATTCAGATGCTTGCTAATGGATAGAAAGCTTCACTGCCAGGGGTGAAGCTTTCAGGTTTGTGACAGATGGGCCTGTGTGATGTTTAGCACCTAAATCTGTGCACGTGGTTACAATAACTCTGAGCAAAGAAGGACATCTCCAGAACCTCCTGCACTGCACTTGGAGCAGAGTTGCTGTGGCTTGAATCAAAAGGGGCACTTGGAAGCCTTCGAGGTGTTCTGAGCATTAGCAGCATTTGTACAAGTTTGTTGCTTATAAGAGACCTGTTTAGTTTTCTAATTAATGTTGGTTTTGATTGCCATTTGATCACAAAGTAGATTTTTGTTTGATTTGAGCAAGTTGCTGTTGTTGCTAACACAATTTGTTTGGCTTTAGTACTTAAGAATTCATCGCAAAGTGGGTAAAAAGGACTGGAACAGCAGCAGCATTGACTGCTTTAAAGACATGTTCAGAGTTCTAGGAGCTGTAAACACATTCTGCAAACAGGTCACTAACTTCTAGGTCAAATTCCAGTCATGTAAATCCAGGTATCTGCAAAACAACAGGCCCCAAACTCTTGTCATGGGCTGAAACTACATGAGGGTGGGAGAGGAATCATTCAGACATGGGCAGTAGAACCTCAGGAGAAGGGAATAGTCCAGCTCAAGGGCAAAACAAATCTTAAACAGGTAAAGCTTGGGAAGAATCTCTGTAGATTGACTGCATTTAAACAAGAAAAAAACCCCCTCAACACTAGTGCCTGAGACTAATGTTAAAACAGGTGAAGTTTCAGAAAATAAAATACAGAACTTTGATAGTCCTAATTGTACTGTTGCTGTATAGAAAATAATACAGTCTGACAGGTGAAATTTGAGGGTAATTTAATAGTGAAAACTCTTCGTGTTGTATCTGCTTTGTTGAACAGCACACACATACATTGTTTCTCATACTGTTCCATTGCATTGTCCATCCATTCAGTAAATGTCTTTTTTTGCATTGCATGAATGTACTAAGGAAGGACAGACTTCCTGCCATGAGTTTGAACTAGTTTAAATCATGCTTTCAAAAATTATAGCTCTTACCTTGCATCAAGCTTAATTTAATGTTTCCAGAGGAGTTTGTTTGAAAACAGGAGTGAACATGAAGAAATCCCTATTAAAGCTACTCAGTTGCATTTCAGTTTTGTTAGTTGCTTGTGGACCAGAACAGCAGTTTGGGGGTAGCCTGGAGGGGGGTGAGGACCCTTGTGAGGAATATTGAGGGTTTTCAGGAACAGCAGTGGCATCTCTCAGTTCCCTGGGTCTCACTAGCTGGGCAGCTTCAACATCTGCAGACCATGTTTCAAAAGGGCACATGAAAACATGAGTTGTTCTCTATTATTTTGGAGCTTCCTGCCAAGGAAAGAGAGAAAGGGGAAACGTTGCTAATCGATAATAAATTTAAAAATGATAAAGCACATGACAGTGGCAGTGCTTTTGTGGTCCATTTTGTACTGAAACTTCTGTAACAAGATACTGTTCTTTGTGACTTTTGATTGAATCTTCTGTAATTAATTATCTACTGTTTTTAGGAGCTAAAAGTTTAAGCTCTACCTTATCAAAAACCAAAATATGAGTGGTGGGTTCTCATTAATCCTTCTCCTCTACTGTCATACCTATCCATTTCCCCTTTCCTCCTTTCTCACTAGCTGTAATCCTCCACCAGGGACGTTTACTGGGGCTGCGGGGTAAGTGCAGATCCTGAACCAAAACCTCTTTTCAGGCTTCTAATAGCCACTCCGAGGCTGTTTCCCACTCCTTATAGATTTACCCTTTGTATGTTCCTAAATGTTTTTCCACTTGCAGTTACTGCATTGCAGCAGTTTTATGTTTGCTAAATGGCCACCAATCTGCTCAGCAGTTTAGCATATCATCCTGTGTTGCAGCTGAACTCTCATACAGACTTTGTTTTTCTTCCAGCCAATGTGATACCACATCTTATAACTTTGTCATTAATCCACATCATTTGCTGTCTTGTTACAAATCACTGTTTCTTTTCACTACCTTGATAGTCTTTGGAATGGAGATGGCTTGTATGTCTAGCATGAGTACTTCTCTGTTTTAATGGATTTTAAAACTCAGTAAAAACTAGATGTAGAATTGCAATAGGGTAGCTCCTTCGTGCCCACAGGTGGCTATTTTTAGAGAATTTTTGCTGGCAAGGGGATACCCTATGATTAGTTGGAATGCAAGTGTCTTTAATTATATGTTTAAGTACATTGAATTTGCTCACACTGAAACACATCAGAGGTACTTATTTTCTATGAAAGATATAGTCCCTTCACAAATTATTTTTTTCCAAAAGTAGGATATTGAAATCTGGTGTTTATGCTAGACTAATAAGAATCCTGCTCCATTTTCTGATGTACGTCAAATAACGAAGCATGCAATCTTTTTCTTTCCAGCTCTGTCTTGAATTGGCATTGCTGCCCTCCTGTTTCATTTTTATCTAAGTTGGCTTTAGCTTTTAGATGGTACCATAAGGTTTCTTAACGAATAACCACTTGTGCAATTTGTATGTTGAAGTAGCAAACCACTTCCCTTCTTTTCCAGCTAATAAAGCAGCAGCAGGCTCTGGAAACCGTCCGGGGAGTGTCATCCGTGTGTACGGAGATGAGAACAGTGACAAAGTGACTCCAGGGACATTCATCCCCTACTGCTCCATGGCACACGCACAGCTTTGCTTCCATGGCCACAGGGATGCTGTCAAGTTCTTTGTTGCTGTACCAGGTGAGGTTTTATTGCCATTCTTCCAAGGAAGTTTGGGTTTTGTGTATCTTCATTTTCTTATTTAAATATAGTGTTTAGAGAAGGTGTAAAAGTAAGTGCATGAAGTCGTACGTTCAGAAACACTGTGTTCCATTTACAAGACTTGTCTGATTGCTAAGTGTGGGAGTGGTTAAGGGGAGGAAAAGGGTTTGGTCACAAATAAGTGCTTTGCTTCCATCTGAAAAAAATGCTGTGGTGAGCACTTGCCTATTAACAAGGCACTCAACTGCTTTAGGCATTAAGTGTCATCCACTTAATTTTATTCTCTGAGAAATGGCATTAAAATGTGTTTTGTTCTCCATCCAGGTCAGGTTGTTTGCCCACAGAGTAGTGGTGGGACGGAGCTAACAGCTGACAAACAAGCCCAAGAGTCCTTCAACCAGAGTCCCTTAAAATCAATGTTGGTGATAAGTGGTGGAGAAGGTTACATTGACTTCAGAATGGGTAAGACATCTGAGCTTAAAATGAGTTGTGACTTCTTTGTACTTGAAGGTCATTAACCACATAATTGCTGCTGCTGTGATTGCAGAGTGCATTTGTGTGCTCAGTAAGTACAGGTTTTATACTGCAAGGACAGAAGGGTTTTTATTCTGACACACACCTTCAGCTTCTCCTCCATAAACCATGACCTCTGGGATGCCTGTGGAAAGTCTTATTTGAAACTCTGCTTTGGAGTCATGTTCCACCTTACTGTTTATGCTCTCAGTCTTCCTTAGGCAGATTAATCTTCTGCCTCAAACTGCTGGAAAATATGTCCTTGGTTACTTAAAATGCAGACTGACTATAAAAACAAGTCATGTGTTAAGTGAAGAATGCTCTATCTAAAATTTACTCGTTTTTGAGTGAGAGGGGAAAAAGTAGATCACTTGTCTCAGCATGCCCATCTTATTTGATCACTGCTTTTCTTGGATAGCACTGTTGTATGATCTAGCCCATGAAAGAATTCTTGTGTAAACATTAACTTTTTTTTAATTGAACTATTTGGGGAAATAAACTGAGAGCAGTTGTGATTATGTTCTTTAGAACAGGTGGAGACCCTGACAAAAACAATACATAAAAAAGGCACTGCAACTCTTAGACCTGGTTTTAACCATTTGCCTAAATCTGTCTATAGCCTTTCAAATCCAACCAAACAGCAAAACCAAGCCACAGATACCACTACAAAGGAAAACCCAGGTAGGGCAGCCCAAATTCTGTCATCCCAGCAGGCAATGGCAAACAGGTTGCTGCTGGTGACCCCAGTGGAGCTCTGGGGGAGGCAGGACTGGGGGCAGTTCTGTGCCACTCTGCAGGCAGCACCAAAGCTCTGCAGGGAGCACCAAAGCTCTGCACTTCCTGCTGGGCAGCTGGAATAGCCACATTCCAAATGTGCCTTTGGCTGTCCCTGGGGCAGGAGGCAGAGCCTTGGACTGAGTGTCACTGCTCCAGGTTCATCAGCTCAGCCAGGGCCACGTGAGCTCAGCAAACTGGCTCAGGAGCAATTTTGGGCTGTTTGGTGTTCAGACCCCTCAGCCCTCCAAAGGAGTCTAAGCAGGAAACCAGCCAGACTGATTTGACACCTTCCTGAAGGTGGAGGTCAGTTCCTCTTGCATCTGATTTAACTGTACCACGAGACTGCCCCTGCACTGATGGTTGGGGCTGGCTCTGGGCAGTTTTTGGTGGTCCCATTGACCAGGTTTGATCCAGATCAGCTCCTGTCATGGTTCAGGTGCAGTTACAAAACTGCTTTTCTCTTTTCAAGAGCAACAATGGGGAATATGCTTAAGGCTGTCTTTGCCAGCATGTGCAGAGTTGTGACAAGCTGGGATGACTGCAACAAGAGGAAAGAAGGACATCATGGACATGAATGTTGCATTGTCTCCTTTGTGCTCAATTACAGCTCTTGTTCCAGAGCATTTGTATGTTTATATGTTTATCCCAGCACACTTTCTTGTAGCAAAACCATCTCTGTGTCTGCCTGGGAGGTGCTGCAAGTTTGCAAATTAGGTGGTTATTTCTCTACCTTATAAGTAATGAAATGTGTAGAATATGGATATTAGGAAAGTGCCATTGGTTTTTTTGGGGCTAGAACTGAAGTATAAGACCAGCAGAACCCCAGGCTCTGAGATAATTATGCAACACCCTCTGTTCATAATGCATACATTCTCAGACTTTAATATGCTTTTATATCAGCATGTGGCAATTCCTGTCTTTTTAGTGTTTTTCTTGTACATGTAGATGTCACTTTTCTCCCTTGTATGTGGTGGTGATGCTGCCTCAATCAAAGCTGTTTTCCAGGTGATGAAGGGGGAGAATCTGAACTCCTTGGAGAAGCTCTACCACTTGAACCTTCTGTAGCCAAAGCTGAGAGAAGTCACTTGATAGTGTGGCAAGTCATGTGTGGCAGTGAGTGAGCCTGTAGGATGCAGCTGGAGACCTTAAAAAAAAGAAAAAGAAAAAAAAAAAAGCTTCTGCATGTTCTTTTTATTTTGTGAACCTGTTTCACTACATGATGTTGAAGCATTTCTTTGCTGTTTAACTTTATATTGCAGATCTGTCATACCTTTAACTATACAGGAATTAGCTTGTGCTGTTTTACTGCACCCGTGTTACATGGAACAGTATAAGGACATCAGATCTTTCTCCAACTGGTGTGCACAGCATAGTGAGCAGCTGAGGCATTAGTTTTACTGTACCCCAGCAATCCAATGTGTTCACTTCTTTGGTAGCCTCACTTGAGTTTGGCTTTGTTACAACTGAGCTTCATTTCACTGTATAATGCATTGAGTAAAACAGCAAAGTTATTCCCAGAGTATTTAAAAAAAATGGACAAATTATAAGATGGATTCTTAAGACTCATCCAAATATTCAGTGAGGGCTAAAGCAAACTGTGTATTTCAGCTTTTGTTTTCAAACCTGGAAAACCTTACTTGCATAGTGTAAATGGTTTAATTTCTTACATTCATCAGAATTCTGGGGGGAACGAGGGGACTGTATAGGAATTAAGAAAACCATATTTAAATAAAATCCTGTTTTCATTATTGAATCTTAAAGTTTGAGAACTGCTGCCCTCAGTAATGAGCAATTTTGAGCATAATGTTTTTCCATCTCCCTGACATGGAACCACTCTGTTTCCAAAGGATGATTTAAATTGGAAAATAACTGTAAAATTCTTGAACAAGGGATTTGTTTTGTTCTTTTCTTGTCTTAACTCCTTATGTCCTAAGCACTAGAATGATCTTCTCTGCCTAGCTGGTCAAACTCATGAGGCACTACGTGTGTGAAGGTTAAAGACCTCAATTAGAGCATGAGAAAAGACTGAGAGTGTACAGGAAAAATGCATTCTGCCCAAGTGAGATCGTAAAGGAACTTTAGTGCCAGATAATTAGGTACAAAATGTATTTTTTGTAGCTCCATTCCCCAATTTAGTAAAAAAAACAAAAAAAAATTTAGCAACAATATTATCAGGTAACACTAAGATTGAGAAAATTAGTGAAAGTCAGGAGACTCTAATATTAGGCTGACATTCTGTCTACTCACCATCTATTTTTTTAACCATAAATGTGAGTTGAAGACTGTCTTCCTTTTACATTGAAATTTCTACATTAGTATCAGACTTAAGTTAAACACTTCATGATTTCTGTACTTCAGAATATTTAAAAACCCAGATTTGCTCTTTCATTTTGTCTCTGGAAAGTGAAAGGTTTGAGGGGTTTTAATAAACATCCAGCACTTACCCCCAAAAGGCTGGGACTGTTCAGATTAGCAGAGGAATTTAGTCACTTGATTATTTGAGAGAACTGAACAGTTTCAGAGCAGTGAATATAGAAACACTTTTTTAAAACTGCCTAAACATTTTTATGCAATAGGAGCAGTTCTGGTCTATCAGGCAAACATGTGTTTATATATTTTCTTAATTTTTTAAATGAACACATTTAGCTGAGGTCTATTGTGTAAATATATATTTAGGCAGCTTTTTCAATGCATATCATAGCTGATAAACCAGAAAATCTCCATTCAGGTCTATTGGTTAGATTTATATGTATAAATACTTTTTAAGCAACATATTTTGTACACAGCTGTTCCTCTCGTAAATATGTATTTAGGACATGAACTATGTAGTAAAAATCCTTATTAAAGATGTCTAATATCTTGGTAGTATTTTTCTCTTCAGAATGCCAAAAGTGATGAGAGCATGTTGTTCATAATTTGCTTTCCAAATTCATCTTTAATGTCACTCTTAAAGTACTTTGGCTTAAATATAAAATCTGGAGGCTTATTAAAAATATACAAATACAGAAAGTAAACTGAGTCAACACTCTTAGACCTATATTAAACTTATAGGCATGTATGCTGAACATGAAGCACATCTGAATTAACTTCTGGGATTGGATGTCTAAGAAAAATGCTGTCTAAACTTTTCCTGTTGTGCAGAATCTTCACTGTGAGTGGTGCAGTTTCATTGTTTTTCCTGCCACTTCCTTGAATTTTTTTATTGGTTGTTTTTTTTTTCCTCTTTGGAAAACACAATCTCCAAAGTTTTTCCTCACTGCTTGATTGTCACATTCTCATGTTCTCAGCCCACACAAAAGCGCACAATTGTGTTCCTTGGTTCTGGTGTGGGGTTTGGTGTGTCAGTGGAGCCGAGCTGTGTTCTCTGAGCTGCCCTCTCAGCTCAGCCTGGCCAGTGTGTACCTGCTCCTTTGCCAAATGCAGCTGGCCCCCTGTGCCACTCCTGTCACTTCCGTGGGCCAGCTCCTGCAAATATTTCAGAGAATGATTGTTTCTGTCCCAAAGTGCAAGGGTTCTAAAGCAGACAGTAGTTTCACTGTGTACCACTGTGGGTGTAGTTAAAAGGCATGTGCACTTCTCTGTATTTCTCATTTAAAAACTCTATCCCCTGTCCTAAGGTACAGTAGGTTAACTGGGTCCCTGTTGCCATCGCAGTGCTCTGGGATGGATAAGGTGGCTCTGAAGGGTGACTAAAGCACGTAAAGCCCGGGCACTGAGGTGACAATACACCCCTCAAATCCGTCTCAAGAATGTGTTTATGCATACACTCGTGATTAAAGCATCATATAAATAGGAGCTAATCTCTTGATAGCTACAGCTTGTTAATAGTTTGGAAACATTTCGAGCACAAAATCTGCAGCACATGACTTGCCTGGGTAGGGGTGTTTGCATGGGGAGGGTGAAGCTGCATCGGCCATTCCTCGGGAAGGTCTTCCTGCCTCGGATGGGATCGAGCTGACAGAGCGTAGACACTTTATCATAGGCTGCCTTAGTAACAAACAAATGTTCAACCTGTTTTATTATACTAACTGTTCTAAAGAACGTGTGTCTTTTAAAAATGCTGTGTAACTGAATATTTATTTCCATGTGAGTATTATAAAAGTTACCAAAGGATTAAACCTGACTTAGCACTCTGTAAGTGGCCCTGTTGAGGTGGGGTCTTGTGAAGGCCCCGCTCTGTAAAACGAGACACGGTAAACTCAAATACAGTTCTTTAGGGAAATTAAATGTTTTTTTTCTAACAGGGTTATGCCATATTGTAACGACCTATGTTGCACCTCAAAGCATTTTTCTATACACTAAATGTCTCTCCCGCCCTCTAACAAGGTTAAGTTTCCTTTATTAATTTTGTTGATGCACATTTCTCAATCTTTTAAACCTATATTTTAAACATTTTATGGTCTGTAATTTTGGAAAGTTTTGTCTGTTGGACACTTTACGCTGAATTTTACTTGCCTCTGTAATCTGAGATGGATACTACAGCGTTAAACTTGCTGTCTGTTAAAACTTGAGGCTTCTTTTCTGTGAGCAGAAGAGCTCATATAGCAGTGTAGTTATTTCAGTATTTATTTCTATTATTGAATCCATGGGGTTCAGAATGTAACTTTGTACATGAAATATATATAAATATGTATATGAAACATGCATTGGCTCCGTGTGTTCTTTGTAGTTAATTTTGCAAGGGTTTGGTGCTACCAGAAGGCACAAGAATTGGGGATTTTACACTAACAGCTGAATATTGCCATCATCAGTACAGGCAGGGACACATCTGAGTCAGCCCAGGGTCAGTCTCATCCTGCCCTCTCCTACTGGGCCCAGACAAAAACTCAGAAATCACTGACTGGCTCCCAAATGATGCCCTGATGTCTGTGCCTCTCCTAGGATACAGAACTGAAGGAGATCTGATTAATGCAGCTCAGATGAAACAGGTGCTGGCACTGATTTATGTCTGAAGTTTTCTTAGCACAGCTTGATCACAGCTCCAATGCTCACGGGTTGTTTCTGCACAGCAGAGGAAATGCTGTATTTTTAAGGCAGAGGAACAAGGAGTGGGTGACTGCAGAAACAGAACACTTGGCCAGGGCCAGGTTTCAGTTTTTGCCTGGCTCACCTGCCCTTTGTGGCTGTGTTTGTCCCAGCACTGGTGTTTATCAGTGTGTCCCACGTGGCTGTGCCCCTGAGGGCACCTGGACACCCCTGTTCTAAGGGCTTGGGGTGGCACAGACACCCTGCCCTGTGCCAGGGGGTGTGCAGGGGGCATTGCTGCTTCTCTCAGGCAGTAGAAAGCTCACATGAAGTGGTTAATGCCTCTAGAATAAAAATACCTCAGACTTGCATGTGCAAACGTGGGAATCATCTGTGGCTTAGAACCATCAAGTGTCCGGCTACTAGTGGTGTACCAACTGGAAGTTTTATCATCCTGGTGCTTAAAAAAAAGCACCATAGTTTTTGTTTACTTAGGGGAGTTTTTCTGCAAGATTTTTGCCTCTCCAGAACAGATGTCCTGGTGGATTTCCCCCTCCTTGCAGTGTTGGTTCTGGGGCTGTGTCTGTTCCCAGACAGGTCACACACTGCACTGTGCTAAGCAATGTGTGTGTGTGTATTAAATGGGAAGAAGCACCATAAATCTTCACTCTGGAAATGTTTCAGCTCTTCTGGCAGTCCTGAAGCCCCTCAGGTCTCTGTGAAAGTAATTGAATTTTTCAGATCCTGTGTTGAGAGAGAAGTGAGAATAGAGTTGTGAAGTAGGCTAAGGTGTTACAAATGATACTTGGAGACACGTCTTAAGCCATTAGAAATACCAAACCTTTCTGCAATGGACAAGGGGATAATGGGAAAACCACTCAGTATTTCTGAGTCAGATTTTCAAAAGCTTGTCTCACTTGTATCAGTCTCCAACACAAAGAGATGTTCAGATAGGAGTGCATACACTTAAAAATAGTACAGGGAAGGGAGGCTGTTTCAATGTGACTGCTTTTATTGAAAAATACCTTTTGGCTGGGAATTAAAATCAGCCTTACTGAGGGAAACAGATTAGTTCCCCCCAAATATGGCATTCTTTTTGCCATCACCTTCTTTCGCAGCATCCTGAGAGCTGTCTGAGTGATCCAGTCTGGAACTGATACTGAACATCCTGATGGTCTCTGATGCACAAGTGCCCCTTAATTGTGTGTAGAACAAGCTGTGAGGGGCCTCTGGCCTTGGACCAGCTGCTGGCAGGGCCTGCAGGACTTGCTGTGATTCTGCATCATTACACATAACTCCTTGAAAAGCTATTTTGAGGGGAAGGGAGCTGATGGGAAGGGCAGTGAATTGGTGCTTGTTATCCTCTGCTGGAGCTTCTGGCCAGGATGGAGCTCCAGGAGCAGACACAGCCCTAGTTGTGACACAAGATGGTGCTCTTACAATTCAAACACAACGTGGAGCCTCAGAGAAAACTCATTCTGCTGGAGTATTCCCTTCTCCTGGCCCTTCTCCGGGCATCCAAGTCTCAGGTTCCTTCTCCAAGGGGAAAGGGAGGAATGGACCCGAGTGCTTGCTCACCGCAGGGTTCAGGAGATGCTCTCCCCTGCCTTCACCTCTGTGGAAGGTTGAGAAGAGTTGTTGGGATTTCTCTGCCTCTGGCTGCTCCAGAGCTGGCCTCTCCAGGAAAAGGAAAGGTTTTCCATCATTAAAGGTCCTTCTGGGCATTGGGAGGGAGCCAGGCAGGGTGGGACAGATGAGGCTTCTTGGCACTGCAAGGGCTGAGCTGCTGCTTCCTGGCATCCCCTGCCTGCTGCCTCTGCAGCCCCCAGGGAAGTTCTGCTCCAGTTTGCAGGTGGGATGTTGAGAGTCCCCTTCATTCATTCCCTGCCTGCAGAACAGCAGCCCCAGCTCCATGAGTCAGCAGCAGGGCTGGCTGCAGGGCGAAGGGGGATGATGCTCCTCACATCTTCCCCAGACCCTCCCCTGCCCTTCTTCAATGCCAGGGGATTTGGGACACGTGGAGGGGTTTCTGCAGTGAAAGGGAGTGATGCTGCCATCTCCTGCTCCCGACTGTCACTGTGCCCAGGGGTGTTTTGGCTGTCTGGGGTCTGGAACTTAAATGAGGAAGAAAAGGAAAAAAAAAACCCACAACAAACCAACAAAATAGTGTTGGAAACCTTCTCAGGCTTCACATCTGCTTCTCACTTCCACCTTTCAGCATATGGGGCTGAGGTGGGAGCCCCATGCCCTGGTGGCCCTGGGGTCCTGCCCTGGCTCAGCACTGGCAGGGATGGAGCTGCCACCAGGCAGGTCCTGGGCCAGCAGGGTGACTCTGGCAATGCTCCATTTCAGTGTTACCATCAGGCTGTTCCTAAGCCTGTCCTGCAGACACCGTTCTGGGGGTCTCCCTTTAAAATTAAATTAGGTTGATGCTTGCTTTGAGGACAGAAAGAAAGCTGGTGGGTGCAGCCCTGGGCCGGAGCACATGTCCTGGTGTCTGCTCTGGTGGCAGCTGAAAACAACACCAGGAGGAGAGAGCAGGAGTGTGGGAAGGTGACCCACGTGTCACCCTGGATCCTGCTGCATCTTCAGGCTGGAAGCCTCAGCTTCTACCTTGTGGAAACAACTGGACTGATGTAAATGGTGCAGCTGTCTCCATCCCAGCAGGGATAAAAAGCAGGAAATCAGAGAGCTCATTGGTTTGCAAAGACAGCTGGAATACCTCTGGATGCTGCTCTGGATGTGGTAAATATGAGAATGATATAAAACTTTACACTTGTTCTACCACCACACAGGTGCTTCTGGCAGAGGCTGCTGCAGGGATGTGGGTGCCACCCACGGCTCTGTCCCTGCTCACTTGGGGCATTTGGATTCTGCCCCTGGGATGGCAGAGAGATGTCTGCAGGGATGAGAAGCACATGGAGCAGCTGTGAAGAGTTCCAGTCTCTCAGGCCAGACCTGGCGGGGGTGTGGGGTGGGAAATGGTGTTAAAGGCTGATGGGAGACGCTGAATCCAGGAAAGAAAAGGTGCTGAGGACTTTTTTTGGCTGCTAATTGATGTGTTCAATGAGAGAACAGCAGGATGTGTGTGTGGGTGGGGAAAATTGAATTCTTGTCAAAATTGCCCAAAAGGTAATGAAAATCCCTGAGATAAGAGAGAGGTGAATTGTGCAGCAGCCACAAACCCATTAGAGTCCGGTTGACTCACTTGCAAATAAACACTGTGTGGGTGCTCAGTAGCAAAAAAAAGCTCTTCTGCCCTTTGCAGATGTTCCTGTGTCTCATTTCCCCTGGGGAGAGATGAAGGAAGGATGGATGGATGGATGGATGGATGGATGGATGGATGGATGGATGGATGGATGGATGGATGCTGCAACCTGAGTTGCTGTGCCCAGCCAGAGCTCAGAGGTTTGGGGGGCACAGGACCAGGACCCCACAGTGGCATTACAAACTCAGCACCAGACATGAGGTACCTGTTCTTGCCTTGCTCAGGGGTCTGTAGATTTCCACGTGGGAAGAGGAAATGAGAGAGGGCATTTCCAGATGGAAGGATGGCACCAGGAGAATCCCTGTTACTGTCCAGCTGGCACTACCATCACTGTAGAACACCAGGGCAGAGTAAAGGGTAAGGAAACATTTGTGCTGCTGTTTTGGTGACAACCTGCTATCAGCTGGATGGCAGGTCTTTGCAAGCCATTTTAAGAGTTCTCTGAACTTTTCAGGGGGCTCAGAATGCCATTTCACCATAGCAACCCACATCTGCAATAAAGCCCAAAATGTCAACTCTGGGCCAAAGCTGTGCTGACCTGCTGTGAGTGGAGAGATGGGAAATCATACAAAAGGGTCAGAAACACTGCAAAACTAAGCACAGAGGAGCTTTTGGAGGAATGAAGAGGCTTGAGCAAAGCTCTGCCTGAGCCACCAGCAGCGTTTTGGGTTGACAGCAGCACTTGGGTGCTGAAAGTGTTCCTGTTTTGTGAGCTGGGCTTTGCAAGCCACTTGAGGTGTGATCTGGAATCAGACAAAGGAAGGTGAAGTAAGTGAGAGTAAGTCCCAAGGAGTGTTTGCAGCTTGTGAAGGAAGGAGGCGGCACTGGAGAGCCCAAATCAAGAAATGCTACAAAAAGAGCTTAGTGGGGTGCTGGAATAGGAGCCCTCTCTAAGGCCAGTGGTAAATTACATAAGTCTGTAGGTCATAGCTCTAGCTAAACCTTTTATAGGCCATAAATCCACATTTCCTGGATTTTTATAGCTTCTGGTTAAAAATATAAAAATACTTTGTGATTGGAATAAGCCAGTTGATCATCTCTTGACACAAATACTGTGCTGGGAAAAGCTCCTCGTCCCAAGAGTAGGGGGATGTACTCTGCAGGAAACCAGGGGAAGCTCCCAGAGGAGGGATGGGCACAAGCAAAACACGAGGCATTGCCATGTATGAATATACTGTAATCAAGGGACTTATCCAGTGCCACATCACCATCTGGTGACAGGACATTGTGCCCTCCCTTTCAATATTGTCAGCATCCAGCATCTTTATTTCTGCAGGTTTTATGGCTGTGGAGAGCATGCAAGATGCTCTTGGCTTCTAACAGCTTGGAGATGTTTAGAGAGTTTATTTGCCTGACAGCACTGTGCTTTTTGGGATGCTTTGGGAAGAGTGGTAATTAAATGTTTTTATCAACCATAGCCACTTGGGGAATGTTAAACATTATCTATTGGTAGCTGCAATTCAGGGACTGTCCTGCTCCATGCAGGGCTGTGATAAGTGCTGGAGCAAAGAGCCAGGAGCTGAGCTGGTGGCCTGAGGATGAGCACCAGGCTGGGCTGGGCACTGATCCTCCTGGGGCAGGTTTGAAATTCAATGTAGCTGCTGGATGAGCAGCTGTGAGACCATGGTTTGCTGTGGGGTGCTTGGGGCATTTGGGATTCTCCTCCCAGAAATGACCCCTGGACTCAACAGCCTCAAATTGCCAAGCACACAAATAAAGTCACAGCACGTGACTTCAATGGGGCCATTCATGTCCCCACAGGAAGCATCTGCTTGGCTTCTTGCAGGACTAAGAAACTGCAAGTCTTAAATCAAGGGCAAGAAGGGAGGAGAGAAATAATATTTGTCCAAGAAATACCACGAAGTTCTTTATCACCACAGGAAGGACAAGGATGAAAATGATAACTTTAGACTTCAGAAGCTCTTTCAGACCTGAGTATCTCCACCACAATTCAGACAACTCTCTGGTGCAGTCAAATAAATCTCAGGGTCTTCTGAGAGCCACCCTCTCAAATAGAATCACAGAATTTTTGGTTTGGGTTGGGAGGGATTCTAAAGATCATCCATTTCCAGCCCCCTTGCCATGGGCAGGGACACCTTCCACAAGACCAGGTTGCTCAAAGCCCATCCATCCTGGCCTTGAACACTTTCTACATCTAAGATTCTTCCCCAAAATGCCACTGAACAACTGTAAATGTTAACAGGGATCACCTTAATGTGGAAGCTGGAAATGGTTCACCTGCCCCCAAACCCTTGTCTGCCAAGCACAAAGCCAATGAGCATTGCTCAGCTTTTCAGTTCTTTCCTTGCCTTGGTTGCTCTCCCCAGAAATCAGGACCCAGCTTTCCCTCCCCAGGTACCACAGCTGGGGTCTGTTCACCAGAGTGTCAGAGGATCTGTTAAATGAAGTTTGTGGGAATAAACAGGAAGAGGGACCTGTGGAGGCTCTGGAGGGATCCGTGTTATGCCTCAGGCAGGTCAGCTTTTCTCACCACTGACTTGGAAGTAGATTTAAATGTCACAGATAAGGAGTCCCTTCATGTGGGGCTTTTCAGGAGGTCACGCAAAGCAAGTCAGGACACACTCATCCTTTTCACAGCCAATGGACGTAGAAAGCAATTTTATTCCCTTCTCATCTGCAGTAATCTCATGAGACTGTTACCACATCTCCCCTGGCCATCCATCACCCACTAAGCCTGGCTACCTCCCTCTGTCTCCTTATAACCCACATTTCCTGATCATTCCCATCCCTCCCTGGATTTTGCCTCCTCAGCTCAGCCTGAGCAGTGCTGAGCAAAGCATGTCTAAGGCGTGACAGTCCCCACGAGATTTCCTAAACCATGTGGCACAGGGGACCCTGCTGAGCCTGCAATCCTCCCTTGCTCCCTAGTCTTTTCCTGAGGATCTCCTGCCTACCTGACTGTTATTTTTTGCCAAGGGGTTTTTATTCTGCCTTTGTGCTAACTTTCATCTCAAACTGCACTTTTGACTCATTTTAATATTGTTACTATCTCAAACCTACTCCTTGTCACATATTTGGGGAGTAGGCAGGAGACATCCAAGAATCTGAAGCCAAAAATAGGGAGAATAAGAGAAAATAAAATGATGATTGTCAAGCTCTTCTGACTCCACCCCAGTCTCACTCTGCAGCTGAAAGTGCCTGGGGCTCTGGGCACCCAGTGGGTGCCCCCTTGGAGGGTGAAGGGCCATGGCCATGCAGCCACCATCAATCTCCTCTTCCCAGTCCCAGTGCCCCTGATGGTCAGGACTGCTCTGGTTGGGCCATGAAGTTCTAAACCTCAGCCCCAGCTGCCTGCAGTGCCCTTCAGCCTCTTGGCACAGCCCGTGCAGGAGCAGTGCCGGGACCTGGGGGCAGGGAGGGGAGTTGATGGTTTCAATCACTTGAGCACCAAGTAGGGTTTGGACAAAATCTTTGATTGCAAACGAATCAACCTCCCTGGCCCCAGAAAGGAGCTGGGAAGTCCCCGTGGAAGGTGCAGCTCCTGGCATGGAGCAGCCAAGAGTGCATGGATCATGGTGCGTCCAGACTGGGAGACGGCTCAGAGCTGTGCCTTCTCCTTCCCAAACCACCACGAAGGAAACGCTGATGTGCCTGAACTTTAGGCAGGCTCCTTTCAAGCTGCTCCTGCAGCTTTTCTGTGCATCCATCTCCCAGCAGCTCCTGGGAGCTACCAGGGATACAGCAGTGGGTCTGTGCCCACAGGGGCAGTGCCTGCCTGCTCCTCCCTGGTCTTTCCTCTCCCTGAAGGAGGTTCTGGATCATCCCCTGGAAAACCCCACAGCTCCAGGGTGGGGATGGAAGGAGTGTGGTGGACCCTGATGCAGCGTAGAGGGGGAATGACCCACCAGTGCCTGGCATCAGCCCATCAGAGGACTGCCCATACATCTGCTATTTTGGGTGGTGTCCGACCAGAGCCCAGGACATGCCAGGAGCCCAGGACATGCCGGGAGCCCAGGACACTCTGTCTCGGCTGTTAAACCCCTGTGAGTTTCCTGTTGCTGCAGAGGCACTTGCTTGATACCCAAAGACACTCGAGCAGTTAATTATGACCTATAGCTCTGACAGATCGTATCACCACTATTTTTAGTGCTCTCACTTCTGGTGCGAGCCCTGTATCTGTCTCTTTTCAGCCTTTTATTTTCAGTTTCTTATTGCTGCTTCCTAAACTCGTCTCCAGCACCAGGTGGGCAGCAGCTGGGGAAGTATTTTTGTCTCTGGATGGCACAACGAGACGGATCTGAGGGTGCAGGGGGACAGGCACTGCTGGTGTTGGGGAACAGGCACTGCTCCCTCAGCCAGCAGCTGACACCCGGCTGGGGCTGCAGCCAGAGTGTGGCAGCTGAGCCCAAAATCAGAGCCCCATCCCGGGGCAGCACCTGCACTCCAGGCATGGCCACTCCTGCTGGAAACTGGGTCCATGGTGCATCTGTCTCAGCTGTTCCAAAACACAGCTGAGGATACAGGAATGGGGGGTTGTGTTGGTCTGGGGGTCTGGCTTTGGGGTTTGCCCTGCTGGGGTGTGAGCTTGGTGAGCTCTCGGCAAGGGCAGATGCATCCCTGCTGCACGTGCCACACCAGGGTGGCCCTCCTAGCACAAGGGCAGTGGGATCACCCAGAGATGAGGGAGCAACAGGGTGACAAGGGCACAAATTGGGGAAGCCCTCCCAGCTCCAGGGAGACGGGTGTTGTGTCACCCCTCCCTTGGCACCGGAGCCTCTGGCAGGGACCCAGTGAGCTGGAGGGGACAGGAGGAGGAAACCTGGCCCTGGGTGTGACAGCAGGGCTGGGAGAGGAATACCCACAGCTCCTGGCTGCTGACGGGTACAGAAATAGCCAGTGCCTGGTTCCCCAGGGAGTGGTACAGAGCAGGGACACCCAGAGGAAAACCCTTGCCTGAAGCAGCGACCTGGGCAGCTCCTGGCTTCTTCCCTTCCATTCTGCTTCTCCCAGCTGCTCCCCACTCTGTCCAGGCTGCCCAGCATCACTCCATCCCCTCTGCACAGTCCCTTCCCTCTCTGCAGGCCAGGAGTTCACCTGAAGGTCATCAGAGCAATGTAAGCCTTTGGCAGAGGAGTGAAGGGGTTTTGGAGAGAACTAAACCAGCCCTGCTGCTCCATGTGAACTCCTGGGCTGAGTCTGTGCCCTGGGGTCTCCTGCGACCTTTAATGGAATAAGAAGGCATTTCCTGTGAAACACCAACCTGGAGATGCCATTGCCATGGGGTGTTGGGGGATGTCTGTGCTGTGGGCACGCAGCTAACCCTGACTCAGTGTGTGTGGCTCCCGTGCCCACATTGCCCCAGCACAGGGGGGTGTGTTGCTGCCACCACCAAAAGTCCCCCAGACAGCACCCAGAAGTGATGGCACTAATTCCCTACATGGATTTAGTGTAGGAACAGATAACCACACTCATCTGACTGTAATAAATGGAACCTGCAGCCCTGAAGCAAAACAAAAGGAAGACACAGCTCAAGCCTGTCTGCAGGCAGCCAGGATGTGCACAGGTGAAGAGCACCAGAAGTCCTCTCCAAACCCACAGCAGTGCTCCAGGATCCTTTGCAGGATGTGTTCCTGAAGAGGATGCCTCCCAGTGTTGGGGGGTGAAGCCTGTCTGCTCTGTGGCAGCCCCTACCATTAGTGCTGCTCAGCCACAGGCAGCCACCTTCCCTCTAATTAAGGTGTGGGAAATACGTTCAAGGTGGTGCAAGACATCTGCTTACCTCAAAATGAGTTTCCTGAACTTAATTATATTTCTCCTCCTGCAACATATGCTGAGGCGGAGCTGGGGACGGGACTGATGATGGATGACAGAGGCAGATGCAACCACAACAGGGTGGGCAGGGGCAGGGGGAAGCAGCAGCTCGGATCTTGCTGGCATTTGTGGAGTGTACAACTGACAGGAACATTTTGGGGCTATGAATACAAGCAGACGTACGCATGTGTGTGCCAGCAATGCTCCTGCTAGGACAGGACATGTGACTGCCTTCAGGAGAGGCAATTTTAGGCAGCCTCTTCCAAACAAAACCCCCTCATGTCAGCATCTGGCATTTGTTGCCGCCATGCATTTTTCTTCTTTATTGTTGCAGCTTTTAATGGGTTTTGGTATCAACCTTGGTGCTAAGATTGGGTTTATTTACTGCTCCTTTTATGCTGTAGCTCCCCTGCTGCTGAGCCCAAGCCCAGGGCTTCGGTGCGAGGCATCACCAGCTGGATGCTTCCATTGGTCCTTATGGACTCAGATTTTAGCAGCAAATAGTGGATGGTTGTGGTCCTGGGATGAACATCAGAAAGGACCATGGGATTCTCTTTGACTGACAGGCTGATCAAATGGAATACCAGGGTATTTTTGCTATTTGGTTGCATCTCGTGGGCGATGGTGTGTCTCACTCATACACATGCATCTGCCTGAGAATGGTGAGTGGCTGTGGGGGGCTCTGAGCACACCGAGTCCCTGGGTGAGAGACTCACATCAAACCAGATGGTGTCGGAGGCCCAGATGCACAGTGAAGTGATGGGTCCAAAATTTATGCTTTTTGAAAGCTCCTTTTTCTCCACTAACCCTTGCAATTAATCCATTGGACTGCTAAGTATTTAATACACAAATTGTGTCTTCCCAGCCATTAATTGATGTGGCAGTAGCGAGGTCTTTCTGTGGGTATTCCATTAGTGTGAGGAGGTCCAGCAGGTCCTCTGGGCAAGGTACTCTGAGGATTGTCAGAGAGAATATCCCTGTGCCTCTGAACATGCAAATTGGGCAAGAACACCAGGGCAGGCAAGGCAACCCAGAGCTGTGCTGCAGGGAACACTGACTCGGTGTGGCTCCCCTAAATGGGAACAGCTTGTGCTCATAGGGTGAAAAAAAATTTAGGAGAAAACCTTTGGGTAAGGGTTGTGTTCATAAAGGGCCTTGCCTGAGCTCTGGCTGGAAGCAGCAACAGGTTTCTCCTGGCTTGGTTGCTCCTCTTCTCAGTTCATAAGACTTTTTTCATTGCACAAAACACCCCTAAAACCTTTGAGACTTGGGCTGGCCTCCAGCTCTTTGAGACAGACCCAAAGCCCACCTGACCCTGCGCTGCTGAAGGGGATGTGAAAATAAACTTGGTTATTTTTGAGCCATGAGTAAAATCAAAATGCACATGTCCTGAAAGGCAGCAGGTCCCTCTGCACGAGCCTGTCACCCAGGATGGGGGGGTGACTGAGGGCACCCACTGCAACACCATCTCCAGAGAAACAGCAACCCAGCTCCCTAAGGCAGGGTGGGGTGTACACAGGGTGTGCACAGGTACCTTGCGCCTCACTAGGCACAGGGAATTTGGGTAAGGATATTGTTTTAATTGCCTTTGTCATGTGTTTTATTTAGTGTATGGCTAAACCAGCCCATGGAGTAAAATTCCCAGATTCTGAGGATGATGGATGAGAGCCTGGACTCCCAGTCCTCCAGACCAATAAACCTAATGATCATCCTGGTTCTAAGAAGGACAGCAGCAAGTTTGGAAACTGAAGGTGATGTTTTTACAAGGGCTGGTAAAACCAAAACCAGCAGGAACTGGCTTGCTTATATTTTGGATTTTAAGCGTTTTTGAAGGATCTGTCCCATAAGGATCCTCGATCCTGTCATCTCCAGCAGCTTCCAGGTATTTAGCTGGGAGGTACTTTGGGAGGCAGAGGTTCAGAGAGCACTGAGGCATGTGCCCATTGGAATGGCATCCAAAAACGTGGCTCAGAAACTTGCTTTCATTTGGGAAACACCCCAGCTCAGTAGGCATGTTTTACTGGAAAAGAGAATTTCAGTGCTGAAGAGTAGGATGGAGTTTTCTGCTCTGTAATTTTATCTGTGCGAGGGCTTGCAGTCATTTTTCTGTATCCGCCTCCTGCCGTTTGTGACTAAAAATCTGGGGTTTGCATTTTATTTTTTCTTTCGTAGTTTCTTACCCTTACTGTAATGAAAACAGTCTTCAAACATTAACATTAAAAGGTCAAGGCGGAGAACTAGCTGCACTTCAGCAACCTTCAGGCTCCAAAAAATACCAGGGATCTTGATCTCACAACAGCGGAACGGCCAAGGTAGGGCTGATGGAGACAAGAAATCTGGTTGCCCTTTTCCTTCAGCTGCAAAGGCCAGTTCGTGTTTGCCTTGCACAGTGAAATGAGGGATCAGGGGCAGAATTTGGTCAGTGAGGGGGGTCGGCTGTGCTGTCAGGGCAGGAGCATCCTGCCCATGCACGGGGTGATGTCCCAGCCTCTCCCTGCCCTTTCCAGCAGGAATCCTGTCGGGGCTTGCCGGTGCCTCAGCTGTAGTTCCTCGGCTCAAATGTCACGATACACCACGTCTCTCCCACCTCCCAGCAGCTGTGCTGGATGTCACCTACACCAGGGACCCCTCGGGCCGGGTTACAACCTGGGAAACACTTGCTGCTTCCCGAGGAGCCTGGGAGGTGCTGGCTGCCTCCCTGGGAACAGTCACCCCTCAAACTCAGGGTGCAGATCCCGGGGGTGCAGCTCAGTCCTCCAAACAGCACAGCTCAGGTGCAGTTTTCTTTACCACAGCACATCTTACCTCATGTATTTATTTACTGTGAATACCAGCAACGCACTTTTAACCAAACACTTCTGTTCTGCTGAATTCAGAAATGATTTTGCAGCTCAGGCCATGGGCTTCTGTGAAGATAAGCTGGAAGCAGCCCAGTCCCTGGCTGCTGACACTGGGAGGAGTTCAGATCTGGGTTTACTCAGCTTTGCTTGTCTCTCTTTATCATCAGCCAAACCAAAACCTTGGATCCAGCTCCCTGTGAATGGTGGTAAATTTTGGATCCAAGCTCCTGCAATAAGCAGTTGTTTGCCCTGGCTGGAGGCTTAAGACTCTGCAGGAAAAGATATTTCTAGATATTATTCCTAAACAGAGAATGACAGTTGAAAGAAGAAACTTGTCCAGCCAACTCCTGTGTCCAACTTTTTGGCTTTCCAGGGAAAATGAGTAACTAGAATGAGACAATGAACGAGACAAATGGCATTTAACTGGCACTGTAATGAACCTCAGCAATCCACCTCTGTGGACAACCTGCAAATTCTTCTCCACTGCTATTCTGTGAGTTCCTAAAAGAGGCTGCAAGTTACTCACCAAATCCCCTGAAACACAATGGGAATTGAGCAACCAATTCCCAGCGGTCTCATTTGAAAAATCCCAGCCCTATCCCTACAGGGAGGTAGAGCTGCAGGTTAAATATCCTCTGAAAAGGCTTGTGTTTCTCCGAGTGGGATGGCAGCAGGGAGAGGATGGTTGTGCCATTCGTCATTAGCAGCCCATGGAGCCCTGAGGTTTGGTTACCAGTTCCTGGATAGCTGGGAGGTCAGTTTGGCCACGAGAGCAGGGGTGGATTTTGAAGTGAGCTCCGTGTTGCCTGAGTGCCGATCCAAGTATTAACAACAGGCTGGGATGGGTGGAAAAGACAAGGTTGTGTAAGACCCTGCAAAGGATCCTTGTGCTTCCTGGAAGGCAAACTGGGGATGTGCACACTGCAGGGCTCCAGGAGTGTGCCCAAACGCCCAGATGGCTTTGAACCAGTGGATCCAGGCTTAAACCATGGGCAGGCTGGGCCATCAGCCCCTCCCTGCACATGGACAGGTTTGCAGCCAGGGCTGAGCTTGGCCTCTCTGCCAGCAGCACTGGCCTCTCTTCTGAGCCCTCTTGGCAATAGGGAGCTCTTTGGCAAAAGGTTCAGCCTTGCTCCTGGGGTTCAAACAGAAGGCACAGCAAAGAGCCAACAGCTCTTCCAAAATGACTTTGGTGTTCACTGTTGGGGGATTTGCCTGAGGTAAAGCTCATGCAGAAATTCCCTTATCTTGGTCTCTGTGCAACCTTCTGGCTGCTTGAAACTTCAGAAGGAAAAGAAATGAGAGAGACATCTGGAGACACCCTGCTATCTTTACTGCCTTAATTTGGATATAAAATACCAGGGAAGTCAGTCTTCTGGCTGTACGTGCTCTCGAAGTGCAACCAAGTGTGCAGCAAAGGAGGAAAGTGGGGATCACCCCTCTCTCTGCAGCAGCACCTCTGCACACTCACTCTTATGTCTGCCCAGCTCCCAGGGAGCAAAAAAGCAGAAGATGCTCATTCTCCCCCTCAGCTGTGCACGGCCAGATGTGCACAGGAAGCTGAAACAGAAACTGGGCCATAGCACAGAATGCACAGGAGGCTCGTGACACTGTGTATGTTTGTTTTTAAGATCATCTCTTCATCCTTTCTTCATTAAAAAGCAAATGGCACTTTATGTCTCATAAGCTCTCCCTTTGCAGTTCTCTAGCAACCCTTTGTGTGCTAATTAGAGCATCATCACGGTTTCTTTATGAAGTGAGGAAGATCCACAGTCCCCATTTTGTGGGCAGATAAATTCTGTCAGAGCAAACCACTGCTCACTTGCTCACTCACAGGGTGTCCCACGTGTGTCCCATGTGTGTCCTGGCTGTTCCACCTGTCCCCACATGGCACACAGACACGGCTCCAGAGCAAAGGCTCACCTGGAAAGGCAGCACACACCTAAACCTCACATCTGCTCCACTAATTTACACCTCGGCAGATGAGGCCGAGTGGGATCAGCGGGGATGCATTTGAATTATTTCCTTACAGGTGTTTTCAGAGGAAAGTGGGAAAGGAGGGGCTGACTGATGGCAGCCCTCTGACTGACATCCCAGCCCTGTCCCAGCCCTGATTCCCTTGGTGGGTGTGATGCTGAGAAGGACCAGTGGCCGTGGTGGCCAGCTTGGTCCTGCCACCAAGCACAGCCACCAGGGATGCCTTCAGCTGCCCCAGGGTGGGCTGGAAGGAGCAGGGGGGAGATGGGGAAGGTATGGGTGAGGAGGGGAGGGGACATTTCCATGGCTTGTAAATCTGCCTCCAAGCTTGGAAAGGGCAGACTGAAATGTGTTTGCAAATACTTGGCATTTGTCAGCAAACTGTGATTGCTTCCCCATTCAGAAGGGGGGGAAAAGGGCCATAAAAGTAATAGACAGCCAAAACCTTAGTAAGTCTATAAACAGCATTCCCCAGATTTAAGCTCTGTCAGTGTAGCCACTTTCCCTGTATGAAGAATAGCGCAATTTCCACCTGCTACGTCATGTTCAGATGTTGTGTGTCCAGGATTTTGTGAGGATTAATTATGTTTATGCCATACAATAGAGTTTTACCACTTAGACATGGATTTCCAGGAAGAGAAGCTATTTCCTAAGGCACCGTGTAGGGCTCAGCACTGTCCAGTAAATAAGCTGATGACTCCCTTGGCTCCAATCCTTGGGCATTTCTTAAAGTGTAGCTTTGGAGCACACTGTTCTTAAATCAAAGTATAAAAATAACCAAACCAGTATTGAGTGAATTGTAGCAGCTGGAGGAATGGAGGTAATAAAGAAAGTCAAAGCAGCCTGATAACAATATCTTGTTACCAGAGAAGAATAAGCAATACTCTGTAATGGTGAAATACAAACCCTTTCTTGTGAGAAGGCATTGATTTTCCCAAAAAGGAAAGGGAGAACAAACTGGAGCCGTAATGTGTGGGCACTGAGAGGGTATAACGATGACAACACTGGACAAGTATCTCGTCTCCAAAAGCTCAGGCTGTGTGACCTTTAGCAGCGTTCAGGATTGTGTGTCTGTTTAGGATGTCATTAAACAAGACAGGCTTCCTCCAGCTGAACAGTGCGTAGAAGTAATTGGAGCGGGTCTGAAGAGCCAGATTCCAGACGAGCTAGTCAACAGACTGGGAAAAGCAACATGTCAGAAATAAACCCAACACAAAAAACTAGTCTTGGATAATAGCTCTTTACCCCTTGTTCAAGTTAGCAGCCTGGTTTCCATGGCATGCTCAGTACACATCCCAGTGCTTGGTGTGCTGTAGAACCAAGGGTGGATATTATGAATATCTTTCAGGCAAATTTAGATTAACTGGAATAGTCCTCAGAATCTTGGTAGCTGGGCTTTTGGAGAGTGGATGGCTCTGTGATTGCTGGCAGCTTTGCAACTCTGCCTAAGAGGGAGGGAGGGAGGGAGGGCTGGCAGGGAAGCACTGGTGCTCAGTCCAAGGTTTAGTCCTCTGAAGGTAAGGGTGGTGCTACGAGTGTGTCTCTCGTGGCTGTGTGAGTTATGGGTGGTGTTTGAAAGCCACACTATAGGGTGGAATAATGAGGGTGAAGAATTGTAAGGTAGCGTGAAGACTGACATTAATTACCCACTAATTTTCTAGCTGTGATCCATGAAACACTTGTTGCTGATCCCCAGACAGATGGCTAGTCACATAGGACGGGCTTCTCCTCTTTATTTCCATCTGCTATATTTCATTAAGACAGCTAAAAATAAAAATATCCCTAACGTTATTTTTCCATGCAAGTTACTGCTACAGTGATTTGATGCGACTGCGAATAGAAGAGTTTCCAGGAGACGAAATTTTCTTAATTAATTTGTGATCTGTGGCATGAAAAGTGACTGCAAATCCCTACACGAGACTCATCATGAGCACTACACTTACTTCTAAGTGCTATTTATCTAAAAGAGTCAGTTCAAAACAAGCTTTTTTTCTGCTATAAGGAGAGAAAAGAGGCTGCTGTCTCTTCTGAGCAGAAGAAGTTACCATTTTTAGGTTCTAACCAGTTGTAGATGGTGCCTACGAAATGGAAATGTGATCAAGGAGATCCTTCAGGCATAAAGTCTTCTTTCCCTCTCTGTAGTAGGAATATCTCCAGAAACAGCTTTTCTGCACAGCTCCAAGCCTCTTGTCAGCCAGCACAGTGCCCAAAAGCCCCCTTAGTGGGGAATGCATTTTTGGGAGGTTGTTTTGTTCTGTGTTTCACAGATTTTTTGGCTCTAGCTAATGTGTCTTTGTGTGTGGGGAAGCTGGGTTCTTGCACACACAGCTCTACCAATTCCAGGGTGCAGTTCCTAAGGTACTGAAAGGAACTTAAGGGTCCCTTCTATCCAGACTGGTCTACTTATTTTCCAAAAGGGACAAAAGCCTGAACCATTTATGTGTTGACAGTCCTTTCTAGTCCTTCCATGCCTTTCCCACAAATTCTTTCAGAGTCTTTCAGAAGCTCTCCCCTATTCCATGACAAAGAAGATTCAGTACATTTTAGAACAAGGAACTGTGAGGTGGCCCAAAAGCCCCAAAGGAAGCACAAATACAGGGAACAGGCAGCCCAGCAGGAGCAGCCTGGTGTGATGAGGAGCTCCAGGGACTCACTTGGTCTCCAGAACTGAAGATGAAATCTGGGACTGGTGTCTCAGACCTGGGCTATTTTTATCCTCAGCTTCACAAGCCATTGCCATAGACCTCCTGAGTGGTGACCACAGATGCTTCTGAGAGATGAGCCCTATGACTTTACCCTTTTGGAGTTTTCAAGGGCTAAAGCAAGTATGTTATTTTGGACACCACAACTCAAACACCACTTATACTGTGCCTTAGTGACACTGCCACAGCACAGGCAAGAAACTTTGTTCTCACCCCTCCTTTATCAGTTGCTTCAGCTTAGAAAAGCAGGCGGTTTCCTCACCCTCCTGGCAATGTTCCCACGAGGAAATTCCTCCTCCCAAGCCACAGAGCCAGTCATACAATCCTTCCTTCACTTGGATCATGCCATTTCCCCATTTGCTTGGGCTCACCCCAGGAGAACCTTTGGCTCCATTCTTGTGCCTGCTCTCCCTCCTCCAAGAGCAGTTATTTGAGTTCCACCCCAAGAGCACATTGACTTAGGCCCCAGTTTAGGAAAGAATTTTATCACATGCTCAAGTGTAATTGACTTAGACCTTCAATCTGTTTTTAGTTTATCAGAGCCTGGGTGGGCAGAGCCCTCGTCCTCTTCGGCACGCCCGGCTCCCGAGGAGTTCAGCCGTGGACGAGCAAAGAGCGATGTGCATAAAGCTGAGCAGGAGCTCAGATAAGCAGGACTGCTGCACTGGCCTCCATCCAGCATGGTGGCATGTCTTTTAAGACCTAATTATCTGCACACAACACTGCAGAGTGTCAGCCCCATGGCTGTGACACACCACAGGTTATTGGGTGCTTCTACCCCGACTTGTCACCGCTGCTCAGTAATTAAACTTTCTGTCGTCTGTGCCTTGCTCAAGCTTTGCCTTGGATAATAGGAATCCTGAATAAGGACTTCAGGGTTAATACTTAATAACTTAGGAGCAGAGGATGTGGCTAAAACAGGCAAAAAACAATGATTGCCTCCAGTCCAGGCAAAAAATAATCCTGTAATGCTAGAATCAGTCTTTTATTCTGCTTAAACCACGGAGAGGCTGGACACAGCAGCACCTCATTTTCCTGCAGGGCCTCATCAGAAGAGAACAAGGCTTAATGACAATAGCTAAAGAAATAGAGAGACACGATGGATTTCGCTCAGCCTCTTAGAACTTCTACCTTCAAAGTCTGGCATATTTAATTCAGCTCATATAAAAATTCCAGTGGTGAAGGGTGGAGAAAATTGAATGCTGAATGAAGACTTTTGTTTTCCTGAACAGAGCTGAAATGAAGAAGCAGCTGGGTGGTGACGATCAGATTTCTCCTATAGGTCAGAAGTTCAAGGCATCATCGGATTTCATGTCATGGGGCTGTTCTGTTCCTAATTGCATCCAGCCAGGACTCTGCACATCAGTGAGCTTTTACTCTGGGCTCCCTCCATAAGATATATATTGTAGTCAAAGTAGTAACTAAATCATTTAAAATGTATTTTTAAGGGTGAATCATTACCTTTCAATTCTACAACACAGCAGAAAATTAAATTAGTCGCTGGCTTGCATTCATATAAAACATAAAACCCAATACTTAACTGGATTGTCGCTACAGCGAGTTTATTTTGCACAAATTTAATACAAGCATTAAGCTACAAACCTCTGGTAGCTGTGATCCCAGATTCAAAGGCATCTGGAACCTCACAGGGATAGAACCCAAACCCTGAGAAATGTGGCCCAAGGGCTCATGGCTCGACCCCAAGCGTGGATGAAAGAGGCTGAGCTGAGCTGAGCTGGTGTGGTAGGTGAGAGGGGGATCTGAGCAAGCAGCACTTTGCAGCACAGGTCCTGAGTGAGCCCACTACAGAACTGCATGAATTATTTATACATCTTGGGGAGAGAAGCTAGAGCCACATCTCAGGCTGAAGTAAAAAACAAACCCAAACCCAACAGCTTAGCACTTAGCTGATGGCTGACTTTTTGAATAATTTAAATTCAACAGAGACATCCATGGTGGACTAGCATGACCTCCTATGGACATCTGTTCGTCTGCAGAATCAAATGAGACCGAGCGAGCGTGTGAGCTGCTTGGCCAGCCAGATCACAACATTAAATCACGGCACAGGAACACGAGCTCTTACACAAGGATGATGTGGGGCAATGGCCAAGAATCAAGTTGGGGGATCTCCCCTTCGTCCAGCAGCTGGTGAAGGTTCAACTACCAATCCTAACCCACCTCTACATTGTGTCTGTCTCCTCCAGAGCACCTCTCAGTTCACCTCTGCTTTGAGAAACCTCTCTGGCATGGGGTATTTACCTCTCAGAGAGGTTTTACCCTTCCAACCTCCAGGACAGATCATCTTGTGACCTGCAATGCGCTCTCTCCTTAGCAAATCACCTTCCAAACATTTTCATCCTGAAAATAAGGGTTTCCCAGGTTTCAGCACCCTCTGCTTTCCCATGCTAGGAAGAATGAGGCTCTTGCTGGTGCTGTGGGACAGCTCTGAGATGCAGCTTGGAGAGCAGTGCCAGCCAAGAGGAGCAGGACTGCACAGAAGACACGTCTGTGTTCCTCAGATGCTACAAATTTCTGTCAAAGCCAAGAAACCTGAAACTGCAGTGGCAAGTCAGACTTCCTCCCGCGATGGAGTCGAGGCAGGCTAATTTTAGTCACTATGCACTATGCAAATCATCATTCTATAGCTGAGTTTATTTTTTAAAGTGCTGACTGCCAAACTTGCTGCAGGGCACAGACTCTTCATATGGGTCTTAAAGAGGTTGGAAACCAGCACTTCAGTTAGTGGTGTTACATTTCAGATACAGGGGTGGCAGCTCAAAGGGGCTTTCAAACTTTCAATAGGAAAGGTCTAGGTGAGTAGTTGAGATCATATATTGATTTTTTTAGCTGGACAGAATTAGCTGTTAGTGGGGGTTTTAATATATTTTTCATTCTACATATAATTTCTCTTTTTCCTTGATAGTTTCCCTCATGAGCTGAACCCTGTGGGCCCCCAGGAGTTACTGGGAGTGCTGGTATCTGGATCACACCCAGTACCTGCAAATAAGGGAAGCAGATCACTACTGGGTTTGAGATTTATTCTCTAAATATTTGGCACATTCACAGAATTCCCTTTTAAGTGGGATTGATCTGACTTCCTAAGAAAGAAGTAGTTCTTTAAGACATTGCTATTAGGCTGTGATTCATGGCACTCATTTGAAAGGCAGTGGCAGATCTGGGGAACACGGAGCAGCAGCAAGGCAGGATGTGCTTCCAGGAAGCCCAGGCTTCACCACGGACAGTAAATTGTTACATTTCTCTTCAGTATTAAAAAGATTTAGCATGCAGACTTTCATCTGATAACTTTCACAGAGTCTCCATCACGAGTCATGCTATGACTGAATTGTTCTTTGTGTTTAAATGAAACAATTCTCCATTATTTCTTATCAACCTATCATAGGGACTGTCAGGAACTTTCCTTTCTCAGCTCTAAGAACAACCACTTCCAAGTCTGATGTCTTACCCATAACCTTCAAGGCATTTATCCATCCAAACGAGTCTGCCTGGACCTGAGTGCAGAGAGGCACTTTGAATCCTGAACTCAAAAATGAGGTGGGAGAGTAAAAGCAGGAGCTTGCTTTCAGCTGTGAAAGTATTTTAAAAGGCACTTCTGTGTTCTGTGGCTGATCTTGAATCTTCAACCTGAGTGCTTTGGATCTGAGGCTCGAGCCCTCGTGAGTGGTCAGATTTTCAACCTGGAATCTGCTGTAGGTTTTAGGGAGGACTTGGAGAAAAAAAAATGTGCATGGCAATATCTAATTTAGATATAGAAGTTGTGAAATACCTGATTGCATTTAGGGCATGGCAAGTGATTGCTGCTATATTGCTCTGAATGCAGGAAGTTGCTGCATTGTGCATTTATTTCCATCTAGGTGAACAATCTGCTGATTTTGTAAGAGTCCAGGGATGTTCAAAGTTTAGGTCTGTGTACACAACATGTGGCCAGCCATGGAAGGGAGGAATTGAGGAATACCATCTTTTCCAGAATGGAAAGTGTGTAACAATCCAAGTGGGACCCCATTGCCCTTCTTGGGGGCACTCCAGGGGCTGGGGGGGTGCTGGATGTCAGTGGCTCTGTGTGGAGCCTGGAGGGGGGACACCCCCAGGAGAGGGGGATCAGGAGGGGTGGAAGGCTGTACAGATGGAAATGATTCACCTGCCTCGTTCACATGCCTAATTTGCATCTTCCCAAAAATACATCTCCTGTGGAAGTGGAGCCACGTCCCAAATCAAAGCCCAGGGAGCAATAAAGGGCCTGTGTGGAGATGAATGGTGTGTCTGTGCTGCTGGGTGTTCCAGCGGGACGAGCAGACCCAATTTCCCTCCAGCGTGGCTACACTCTATTTCTGTACATTTTCTGTGTCATTTCATCGCCCCTCAGCTTCATATTAAATCTGACCTTTCCACTGCACTTGACTGGGGAAAGGTAATCACCTGCTTTGCTTTCTTCAGGGTTATACATCATTGTGTATGACAGGTAGATAAGTGTACCTGGAAAATATGGTGGCATGTGAGACCAGGCAGCAAAAAATATCTGTGAGTAGGTCAGGATCCACTTGAAGACCTGCCAGACCTGCCTGAGCACAAATACATTTTTCAAGCTGGATATTTAACTCCCAATGGCTCCCCTGAAAACTCAGCAATTGCAGAAAATCTTCTTTTGCTTTGAACAGTGGAGAGAAACTCCAGTCCCCTCCTGCTGCAGAGAGACCCTGAGAGAGCACGGGGAGGGAAGTTTCTGTGATTGATTGTGTTGCAAAGAGTTGGGAAGTTAGGAAGGGAGAAAAGGAACCTTTTCAGGTTTCATACAGTGGCTAGAGATGGATCTAAATACACCATTTTGCAGCTCTTGGTCTGGAACTGAGACTGTGCATTGCACAAAAGATACATCACCCAAAAGGAGTTTGATCCCTAAGTGCATCCATAAGCATGAAGGGGGAATGTTCCCAAGGGATAACAATAATCTCACACAAACAGCTCTGTTAGAGCACCCTCATAGAAATTCAGAGGCTTCTAATTAATGCAACTACAAAACACATGCATGTGGTGTGGATTTATCTGTTGGTTACTGATGATATTAATTGCTGTAACGTGGTGTCAGTTCCAAAATGATGGCAAAGCTAACCCACCAGGAAAGGTGCAGGGACACGGTGTGGCTGCTCTTTGGGTCAAGCAACACACAGCTCTCTGAAGCAATATTTTTTATATACATCCAGGAGCAGAGCCAAAGAGCCTGCACTGTGTTCAGGGTCGCTACAATTGCTTATTCTGATTGCTCTTTACATTGTCCTGACCCGGAGCCATCCAGAGTGCCTGGATATTCAGGATGTAACCTCTAAGGAGGGACAGAGGGGACAGGGGCAGCTACAGCAAAGGCAAGGGCAGGGCTCCACAACCTGGGCTTGAAACGACTTAATTAAGGTGAAGAAAATGCCTTGGTGTCACAGCTTGTTTTACTTGCTTTGCTCGTGTAGAAGCTCTGCTTAATGCTGAAGTGATTAAAGAATAATCCAAGTCGATACAGAAGCATCATCCAATGAAAACAAAGACAGTTTAGCTAAAATTGGTTTGAAAATGCTCGTTAATTAAGCTAAGGTAAATTTGCATAGATGTGGGCTTGCTAACACTCTTTTCCCCCTCTTCCCACCTAAATGGGACTAATTATTTCTCTAATTATGATGTAATTTTGGGCCTTGGGATCATTGATTACAGGTGCACTCCTCATCTCGCTGTTTTGCCTGAATGCAAGCAGAAGAGAGGGATGCTCCTCTGGGATGTGCTGCTACTCCTTTTGGCTGCAGCCTTGACCTTAAAAAAGAGGAAAAGAAAAAAGTGAGTAAGCTGAGCTATTTATAGTTGAGCTAATTATTTTGATGTGATATGACAGCAGTGGAGTCTGTTTTCTCTTCACACAATTAATGGCAGTGGAAGAAGCATTCAGTACCCTTTAACAATGTTTGTTGGCTGCAATACAAACCTTTGCTTGATTTTTAAGGCACAGGATTTTGAAACACAGGGATGGGGGGCACAAGGTGTGTTGTTTTTTTGGCCGATGTGAGGAGCTGGAAGGGAGGTGCTGCTATTAAAGAGAAAATCCACAGTTTGGGGGGAAAGTGGCAGCAAGTCTGTGCAAACCTCCACAGGTCAAAGCTGTAGAGGTGCCTTCCAGAGCGCTTGGTGGACACCAAAGAGTCTGAAATACAAGGAGTCTGAAATACCAGAACTTTACTATTCCCAAGTGGGGAAACCGAGGCAGAGCAGTACCCTTGGCAATGCTGGAAAAGCAAGTAAAGTGCCAGAGAGTGACAATCTTGGTCCATGGTCTCTGCTCCTTCCAGAGAAGGTGCATTTACACCGTGCTTTTCCCTGTCCCTTACGTGCCTTTGTGCTGTTCCTGTGCACAAACCCTGGGAGGGATGACCTGCTGGGCTGCAAATAAACTGGGGAAGGCAGAGGGGACAGGGGGGATGTCTTGGCTGAATTTTTTGTTGCCTGTTACTGAAGATTTCTGCACCCCCTGAGCACTGTGATATGTTTTCTAGGTCTCTGGGGAAGTTGTTAATAGAAGCTATTCCTGCTCCCTGTTTTGGAGTTGGACAAGAGCGATTTTTTTTCCTTCTTTAAAATTTTCTGATTAAAACTAAAATACGTGGAGAGGATCATTGTCTTTAACCAAGACAGAATTTGAAATCCTAAATTTTTGGGAGTTATTTCTGGTGGAAAAGCACTTCACTGCTGGAGCTCAGATCCTCCCTCCCCTGCAAGGTTTATAAAACAGCTTTTCTTCCTTGCTCCTCGCCACCCTCAGGGTGTTCCACAGCTTGTCCCTCTCCATGACCACAGAGCTCCTGCCAGAGGATTTGGCGTGTGTTCCCCTGTGGCAGGAGAGGAGGCAAAATATCCGCTCTGTCCCCTCCTTTTGCAGCTCTGGTTGGGTCCCTGAAATCCCTGCACTTCTCAGGTTGCTCCCGGTGATCTCTCAGGCTCCCAGAAAGCAGGTGCTGTTTGTGCAGCCTTTACGTGACTGCCGCTTTGTTTCCCTCTGATTTATCCTTTTTAAAGCCCCAGGTCAGGCAGTTGCAGGTACAGTGCAATATTCATGAGAGGCTGATTTATGCAGGCACAAGGCTGTGCAGTGGGATTACAGGGTACTGAATGTTATATGCGGCTTTAATTTCTTTTTATGACCAAAGGATACAGCCAGCCTTTCTCAAATATGGAATTTATGAGAGCCTCATTCATGCAGGGTTTAAAGGGCCCCTGTCTCTGTGCCCTGCGAGGGGACGAGCAGCCTGTGCAGCCTCTGCCAGTGAACAAAACTATATATAAAAACACATGCAAGGCAGTTTGTTGGATGCTGAAACAGCCTCAGCACACAGAGCCCAGGCAGTCCTGCAGGATTTACGCAGCCCCAGCCCTTCTCCAAGTTACAGGGGCACAGAAAAACAAACTCTGGGAAATAATTGAGTCAAAAATCTTCCAAGCAGGCATTTTCTGTGCAGTGCAGTGCCAGGGGTTAACTTCAGGACTTCTAAAAGGTGCTAAGTAACAGAGGGTATCTGTGGCAAGTCCAGACAACATTTGGCCCTCCTAAGCTCCAGTCCTGTGCTCCCACCAACCCAGCTTGTTCCTCTTCTGGCTTCATTTTGCACTTTGCATCTGACCTGCAAGTCCTTTCTCCCAGGAAACAACCTCTCTGCTCACAGAAGGAGCAGGGTTTGGGTGCCCAGTGACTCCCCAGGCACTGTTATCCACCTGGAGTCTACACTGGAGATTGTCAAACAGCCTGGCACAAAATTCAAGGTATTGAATGCAGGAATATGGCCCTGCAACAGAACGTGCATGTCTGATGTGGTGAATTATCCAGCCCTCTCCTGCCTGGAGTGTTACACGTAGAATTACATGTACTTGCATCCCACACAGCTATTTTGGGGAGAGAGATGATTCTTTGGAAAGTCACTGAAGTTTTTGTAGTGGAGCTGGAACCATCGGTATATTCAGAAACCTCACGGTGGGTTCCTGATGGGAGATGCCCCTGGAATCCTGTGTCAGTCTCCAGCTCCAGAGTCCCCATGGGAGGGTGAAGGGGACCTGTTTCATCCTCCATGAGCACAGGGAAGAGTCATTTCCAATTCTGGTGTCTCAGACAAGGCTCTTTCTGTTCGTGGTGCTACAGGATGGTCAATGCATGGCCCTGGCCGTCAGGCCCCAGTTCTCATCTCATTGATGGTTTTTTTCTGCTGTTGCAAACACCTCTGAGTCCAGCCTGGACGAGAGGGAAAAACCTCACCCATTTTTAGCTTTTATTGCTGCAGAATGGGAGCTTTCTTTCCATCCTCTCTCCCTTCCATGCCATCCAGGAAAACAAAAAGGCACTGCTAACATCTGCTCTTTTCTCCTCCTACGTGCAGGCTCTTTCTGGGCTCCCTATTAAAGCCCTTCCCACACGGCAGCGTAGGCAGCCTCATGCGTGTACATCTCAGCGTACAATTTTCCCCATCCCTTTGGGAGCAGCATTTGCAAGGAGTGACTGGGGAGGGTTTATTTTCGTTCTTTGCAAGGATTTTGGTTTTCACGGGCTCCTCGTTCCCCACTGCACCTCCTCCTCCGGCGCTCAGCCCGTCCGCCGGGTACGGCAGGGCTGACACGGATGCTCGTGGAGACACTGGGAGTGGGTGGGAAGGGGATGCAGCAACGTGTGGAGAAAATTCCCATTGCTAAGCTACGCTCAGGTGTGGTTATTTCTCCCCAGAAGGGTTACTAAGGAAACAGGGAGCCCATTTCTGGGGGGAGAAAAGCAGCCGTTCCCAATGAGCCACAAACACGGTGCTCGTCCCTCAGCTGTGGTGTTTGGGGTCTGGGTTTTGGTCCCCTGCAATGGAAAAGTGTCTGATTTTGAGCTTGGTTTCACTCTCTTGTCCCATTCCTGTCCCCGGGGCCGTGGCAGGGTGCCGAGCCTTCACCACGAAACACACGAGCTCTGAGTCACTCCTCCTTCTGGCAAAGGGAATGGGAGAATCCATCTGGGCTCGTTCCATCCAGAAAAACTTGCCATGTTTTGCAATTTGCACTTTTTTTCCTTTTTTTTTTTCTTTTTTATTTTTTTTCTCCTCCAATTTGGAGCGGGTTGGCTTTTCCCCAAAGCTGGCACAGCTCTTTGTTGCAACAGGAAAAATCCCCAGCAAAATAAATTTCTGCTGGAAAGTTTAATCCGAGAGGTTCAAAGCTGAACAAAACTGCTGCTGCTGCACAAGGAGCTCTGCAGAAAGATGCTGGGCTGTTTCCCACAGCCCAAATCAAGGCCAGGTGCCAATTCTCAGGTTGTGTGCACCTGGCATCCTGCTCAGGCTCTTATGGGGGAAAAAATTCTGTAGGAAATGGCCTGGAAGGTACAGAATAAAGGCAGGGGGTCGAAGGCACTGCCTGAAGGAAGAGGTTGGAGTCCTGTTCTGGCTCAGGTGATGTGGAGCAGGTTTTGGGGTGCTGAGGCTCAGACTGTGCAGGCAGGAGTGACCTCCAGCCCACCCAAGACTCACCACTCCATGGAAAGGAGTGATTTACTGTGTCAGGAACAGCAATTATCCTCGGAAATGCTACAAGATGATTAATTGCACCACAAGGTGCGATGTCAAGAGCACCTACTTTGCAACATCAGAACAGTTTTAAGATACAGTTCTACTTTAGAAGGGGAAAAACACATTTTCCAAGTTAAGAAATCAGATCCAAGTACTGAAAAAAATTCAGAAAATGCCATAAAAGAAACATGAGCAGGAGCAACATCACTAAAAAGGAACATTTCAAAAGGATTTGTAATCCCCAACTGAAGTTCTCTAGTATTGAAGCAAAGAAAAAGAATTATTTGTTTTTTTATTTTTAATTGTGTTTCCTGAATAGTGTGTTTAGTTTGGGGGGATGTGACATAATTGTGTATTTTCCCACCATTCAAAAAGTATAATTCAAGTTATCACAAGGAACACTTGCTCATTAAAAAAAATAATCTAAGCTTGCAAACCTGATGGGTTTTACAGTGTGATTAACTTGCTGGCTTCCAGAGTGTTTAACTCAAACAAAGGGAAAGTTCAAAGAGAATGGTTTGGTTTATCTTAGCATATAATTTTTTTTCCTGTGAGCACAGAAAAATACAAATGACAGTTTCTGTTGTTTTTGATAGATTTACCATACCATTAGATTGTACCCAGGCCATCCTTAAGACATACATCTTATAGTCTTTCCTATCAAGCAATTTAAAACCCCAATTCATTGGAAATTAATTCCAGAAGAAAAGAAGGGAAAAGACTGTTGTTCTTCCATATTAGCGATTCTTGCTAACCCTTGTGTGCAAATGGCAATGGGGATGGGGAAGAAAAAAGAGAAGCTTGTAGCAACATATTTATTTTGCAGCAGGGAAGGACAGTGTGGAAATTTTTTTATCTGCATGGGAGGGTCTGTATTAAAAGTTGTGACAAATATTGCATGTCCAGCTGTGATGGTTTCCAGCCATGTAAAAGGTGTGTGTGAGGCAGATCACGTTCTTCTAGAGGGATCAATGCTTTTCCTATGGGAAATAACAGATTTTCCCCGAGCACTGAAGTGCTGCTGCATCCAACTCGATACACAGGACTGACCCAGAGCTGAAACCTGCGAAAAGTCCCCAGGGCAGCTGCAACTTCCTTAGCCTTGCAGAGGAATAAACTGTCTTTACACAACTATATTTATCCAAGGGGTTGCACTCCTTTAGGGCACTGTTTCAAACGCAGCGTTCCCCAGGCAGGGCCCTGGGGGGATGTGATGTGGTTACCCCTCCCAGGAAATGCAGAGATGCCCCAGGCACCTTGGCACCTGGGTTTGTCCTCACTGTGGTTTTGGGGCAGGATAAAAGTGCCAAAACCAAAGACAAAAGGGAAAACAAAGGGAGTTTTTGGATGGGAATTTTCATCGCTTGCTTCAGTATCTATATATTGGGTTTTGGAAGCATTTTAAAATTACCAAAATGCAGTTGCAGAATATTTCCAGCAGTCACAATCTGACCTGGGATATCCCGATTTTGCAGTTTTTAATAATAATGAAAAATCCCTAAAGTGAGGGTTATGCTGAATAGTAGTTTGGATCCAACTTTTTTTGTGTCTCTTTATTTGGTAATATCATGGTGCTGTTTTAAAAGTGGAACAGTTGACCTAGTGAGCATCGTCACAGCTTCCAATTTAGTAGATCTTTCATTATTTCCCTGAGAAGGAAAAGAAAGTGACAATATTTTTGTAACTATCCCAGCCTGACACCCGATCCCTGGGCAGGTCTCTCTGTGCTCAGCTGCCTCCACTTTGGCACCAGCACAAACCCCTCTGGACCTGCCAGATCTCCCGGGTTCACGGCGTGGTCAGGACCAGTGAGCGATGGGAATATTTTTGGGATGAGCTGGGATTCCCTCTGAGATCCCAAATAGCACGAGCAGTCTCGCTATTTGAAATGACTTTGCCATTGCTCAGCCCCCCTGGCTGCTCCTTGCCCAGCAGCAGCTCAGAGGTACCAGCATTGAAGGGTTTGAGAATTATCAGCACATTCACAGCCCCACGAGGATGAGTTTGAGCTTAAAACCCCACTGGAGTTTGCCCAGATCCAGTTGGTGTTTCTTGCACAGCAAAAACACAGCTTCAACCTCACGAAGAATTGCAAAATACCTGTTTTTGAAACCTGCTTGTCCAAATAAATAGCGAGTAACCCAGACTTCACCTAAATGCTCTGGTTTCTTAACCAGGCACAGCCCTAAAGCCCTGGCTCTGAACAAACAGCACCTGAAGAGTTTGGTGTGCTTAGAGCGTTTAATTAAAAATAAAAATTAAAAAAAACCTGGGCACAAAATAAAAAGATATATTAAAAAGTGCATATTATTCCTTCAATGAGAAATTTTTGCCTGAATGAGGAATTCAAATGGGCAAAGAGAATTTCTGCCCTTTTTAAAAGATATAATTTATTTGTATATTTTTTAAATTTAAAGAAGTCCCTCAGTATTGCCAGTGCTGAAAGAAGCATTTTAAAACCAAAGCAAAGCTTTTAAGCAAACCTAAAAGTTTGCATCTCCTCAAGCACCTGTAAAAAAAACCCCAAACAACAAAACACACACAAAAACAAGGAGAAAAATTACAGATTTATGCCATTCCAGCAATGGGGCAGCAGTGCACTGTGAGCTTCAGCAATGCCACTGGCGACTCTGGTTATTTTATTTGGTTTTAAAGCCTTTAAATATTTATGCCAAATTTCTCAGGAAGGAATTGTTTGTTATTCTTTTTCATTGTTGACAAAAATTCAGAGTCAAATTTTGAGGAAAACACTTTATGGCAAGGAGAAAGCCCAGATCAGCTGTGCTGGCACGTGAGGTTTATTTGGGCATTGCAGTTGTTAGAAAATGCACCTCTCCCAAAGAAATAACATTCCATTATTGAGCCATTGAGGAAAGCTGCGTGGAGCAGCCATGACCATCAGGCTGTGTGTGTGATCAGGCAGCTGTCTGGCTGGGGGGTGTTTTTTGGGATGCCCTGCTCCCTGGTGCCTTGGGGGCACACTCAGGGTGAGTTCCATGTCCAGGTCAGCAATGTCTCCTTCTGCTTTGGGTCACTGTGTTTACCCACCAAGCTCCAAATCAGCCCAAGTTGACTTGAAACCCTGCCAGTCCAGCCTAAGGTTTGCAAGTCTGAGTCTAACCAGGAAATCTTCTCTTGATGAAAGTCTGGGGAGGGGGAGAGGGCACGATCTCTGTATTATATGAGCTTCAACCATTTTATCTGCAGACAGTTTAGCATCTAAAAGACACACACAAAAAAGGTAAAGGTTTCCTAGGCACAGCTCCATTTAATGAAAACTCTACCTAAACTTTGCTATTTCGTATTAAGACATCTGAGAATGTGCAAACCCACTTAGTAAACCTTTTCCACAAAACCCTTCCTGTGCACCCCAGCTCCTGGCAAACCACCCCCAAAGGCACCAGTGCTGAATCCAGCTGAGCCCTGCTCATCTGGGGATAGTTCCTGATGGAGGGGCATCACCATCACCCCCAGCTGGGACGGGAGCCCAAAACCCACAGGGAGGCCTGTCTGGGGTGGAGGTGTGACTGTGATAAGTTTGGATTTGCACAGAGCTGGCTTGGCAGGGCTGAGACATGAAGGTCACAGCGTAAGGGAATCTGGGGTTATTTATACATGGGGTTCTCTCCACTGAGAGCAGCAACATTTGATCAGGGACCTCTCCCAGATGGAACCCCCCGCCCCAGGGGCACTCACAGGACATATCTGTTACCAGCAGGTTTCCTCCCACCCTGCTCTGCAAAATAACCCACTTTGGGGCTGGATTGAAGGGCAAACACGTGAGGCTGAACCTGCCTGACCTGGTGGCCGCATAGGTAGAATGAGCTGGGGGGGAAATTCATCCCAAACCGGGTCCCCTGCAGCTGAAACATCTCTCATCTATGTGCAAATGCTGAACTAGCACAAGGCAAAGTTTCTTTTTTTAAAGCCCAGTGCTGGTTTGTGCAGTTTAATGATTTCCTCAGATATCTTTTTAGTTATTTATTTCCACTCTCTAAAGGCTCCTGGCTCTTTAACATTTTTTAATGGTATTTTCTGAGCATGTTCTCAAATTAAATGTTGCTGAAAGCTGCCTCATTGGAGAGGATGGGGGTTTGCAGAGCACTTGGGCCTGATTCAGCAAAAGCACTTGATTATCTTCAGTTTAATTTTACAAAGTAGTTAAGCACATGCCTAAAGCAAGGTATGTCCTTAAGTCCACCTCTGCTCAGCAAAGCATTTAAACACGTGCTTTGCTTTAACCAGAGACAAGGGAATTTTAGCATATGCTTAAATACTCCCCAAACCTGGAACCTGAGCAGCTCTGGCTGATGACTACCCTCCTGCCTTGCTAGAACTGGGGGTTCTGTCACACTGCTAAAAACATTAAAAAATTCCTTACAATATGCTATTGCTGGCAAAAGCAAGAGCAGCTCCTCCCCACTTTGGGGCTGGAGGGATTCTTGCCAGGGCAGGGAAGGGAGCGATCCTTTCTGAGTGAGGCTTTGTGGCTGTGCTGTCATCTTGCTCTATATTTGGATGTTGTTGTAGAGGCAGAGTGCAGGTCCCTGCCTGAAGCCTGTGGGTGTTGCTGAAATACAGATAATAAATGGCTTGTGTGATTTGACTGAAGCCACTTTGCTGAGAACATGCGAGCCCTGTTCCCTTTGCTGGATGTGCCAGCTGTGGTGGGAGTTGCTGCAACACCCTTTCTGCTCTGAGGCTCCAAGTGTGTTGGTGGGTTGGAGACTGGAGCTTGCTGGAGGGAAGCTCAGGCTGGAGATGCTCAGGGTAGAGTTTGGCACTTTGTCAAAATGGCAGGGATGGTCTGACACTGAGTCCAGCAAAACCAGACAGGTTGGGATCAGCAGAGCCTCCCCCAGGGTCACCTCTTTGGTTCCTGGGCATCTTCTGTGCTGAATGTCCTTGAAACCTGGGAGATTGACAGCACTTGGACTCTCAAATCAAATCATCCTGGAAAGCAGAAAGGCTCCAAGCCTTGACTGAGCCAGAAACCAGTATTTTCTGGGATTCAGCAACCGCCTTAAATCACAGCTTCCCTAATCCAAATTTGGGAAAAGTGCCATTCACACTTCTGATCCAGACTTGCACTGTGATTCCCTCATTCCACAGCTGCCATAAACCCTGGACCAGTGGTCAGAAGGGGTGACACCATCCTGTGTGTTGCTCCCTGCTCCATCACCCATGTGAGCAGGTGTCCACCAGCTGTGGGTATATCAAAACTTCCCTTCTGCATTTAAAACAAACCCCTTCTTTAAGAGCAGTGCACCCAACACCAATGGCCCCAAGCCTCCTACCCACTCCCTGCTCCTGTGCCACAGCACCATGGTCACTTGGGATCCAGGTGAGCATCGTGGTGCCAGCTCTCCTCCTGCACTTGGAAACCAAAGGGGTGATGAAACACAACTGTTAAAACAGCACCTTGGTTTCATTTGCTGGTGCTTTGAGTAAAAGCTTCACTTTCCAACTTAAGGAACCTTCTCACTCCCTCAAATAAAAGCAGCTGCTGATCATGGAGTTCTAGCACCAGAGGAAGGACTTGGGAAAGAAGAGCAAATGGATAAAATAATTGGTGCAAATTTTCAGGTGGGGATGATCCAAGCACCACAAGAAAGACCAGGTGATTCTCAGCTGCCCAGTTAAAGCTCATTCTTTGGATGGGACAAAGCAGAAGTCTGGATCCAAAGAGCTCTCAAGTTTTTTGGATTCAGGGATCCGCTCTTTGCCTGGCTGGTCCCCTGCTGTTTGCCTTGGCTGCACAGCTCTATCAGTATAGACCCCCTGCTTGTTTTCACTAAGGCATAGGGACATTTAGCAAATCCCATTTTTTTTCAGAATATTTTCCTTCCTTGCAAAGCTCTTGGCTATTCCTATCTTTTTAAAAAGTCTTAAAAAAAAAAAAAAAGGAAAGTTGTTTGTGGTACTAACAGTATGGAATGAGCTAAAGCTTTATGCCATTTTTAGCACTCTTGGAACACAGAGAATTGGAAGAACTGAAAATATATGCTTAATCGCCCCCAGGAAAGACTGCCATAATATTTTGGGTTGCATAAGCAAACTAAATTGGAAATCTGGAATCTATTCAAGACCTTTTGATCAGGGAGCTTTGCAAGTGCAGAAAAGTAAAAACACAGACAGATGGGGATTAGAGTTGAGCATCAGGAGAATAATTTCCTCTTTTAATTTCAGTTCCGCCAACATATAAAAAGCATTAACAATCCAGTTACGTAACGTGCGTCAGAGCCCGGCTGTACGAGCAGGAACGCTCGCTGTAATGAAGCCATTACACAGCCCATGATTGCTGCATGGAGGTGGGAGCTGCTCTGCACAAGGCAAAGAACCCCCCCCTCCTCACTTCAAAAATCTGGCCAAATGTCCTGGCCGAAATTAGAACCAGTTATCGAGGCTAAAAGGAGCTGCAGGGGGTTCGGGCAGAATTGGAGCCTGCTCTGAGACACCGCTGGGCTCACAAAATCCAATTGACAAGCACTGGCAAACCCCAATCCACCCTATTTTTCTCTATCTCGGTCGCTCAATCAGCTTCAGTGGGAGAAGGGAGATTAGGCTGAGGAGCAAGCAGAGATATTTCTGCTGATTGTTTGATGTCGGGAACAATAGTCCATAATATGCTTTGTGTTGTTCTAATAGTGGGATCTTTGAGAGAAGGCACTGCAACATCCAAAGGCTGGCAAGAGTCCTGCAAATTTGAGGCTGCAAAGGCTGGCAGATCAGATTAGATTTCTGTTCTTGCTTGTTTTACTCTGCTCAGGGGATATTTTTGTGTACAGGGGTTGATGCAGAGTGATGCAAAAAAGCACTAAGAGGATGGTCTAAATAGGACCACTTACATTTCAGAATCAACTCAGTGGACACAGCTGCTGAACAGGTTTTGAAGGGTGTCTGATAGCCCAGAACATCCGTATTAAGAATTATTTGCCTACTGGGATCAGCTCCCCAGACTGCTGATGTCTGCAGTCTTTAGGTAAAAGCCACTCCTTCAGGTAGCTGATTTTTTTAGATGTTTTTGGGGGGTTTTTTGCATGCAGATTTCACTGCAGTTACTTTTGCTTGCCTTTCACTCTTACTATGTGAACTTAGATGGGAGTAGGAGTGAAATTTCACGGACTGGGTCTGCTTTTCTTCATTCCAATTAATACGGCATAGAGGAAGGGATCTGTATTTTTGGCACTGCTTTATGATACTCTGCATGGGCATGAGCTCAGGGGAGCCTCCAGGCAGTCTCTGCAGCAGGAGCAGAGCTGCCCTGGGTGTTTTCCTCCTGAGAGGAGGAAAAGCCCAAATTGGCCAACACAAACCCCTGGGGCTCTTCCAGCATGGTCCTCACTCCAGCCCTTTGCAGGAAGGATAATGGCAAGGAAATCCCAACCTCCTGGCAAACCTGAAACGGTGTCTGAGGGCAGCTGGTGAGCCCTGCAGATCAGAGATGCTGGAAGAGAGCTGTGGTGAGAGCAGCCCTGCCAAGGAGGACTTGGGGGTTCTAGTGCATGAGAGGCTGGACACGACCCACCATGCGGGCTGGCAGCCCCAAAAGCCCATCATGTCCTGGGCTGCATCAGAGGAAGTGTCACCAGCAGGTCGAGGAAAGCGATTCTGCTCCTCCATGCTCTGCTCTTGTGAGACCCCCAAGCCCTCACCTGCAGTGCTGTGTCCAGCCCTGGGGTCCCCAGCACAAGGAGGACACAGACCTGCTGGAGCAGGACCAGAGGAGTCCACAGAGGTGATCAGGGCTGGAGCACCTCTGCTATGGACAGGCTGAGAGAGCTGGGGTGGATCAGCCTGGAGAGGAGAAGGTTCTGGGGAGACCTTAAAGCCCCTTCCAGTGTCAGAGAGCTGGAGAGGGACTTTGGACAAGGGCCTGGAGTGACAGAACAAGGGGGAATGGCTTCAAACTGACAGAGGGCAGGTTTAGATTAGATATCAGGAAGAAATTCTTCCCTGTGAGGGTGGGCAGGCCCTGGCATAGGTTTCTCAGAAATGCTGTGGCTGCCCCATCCCTGGACGTGTTCAAGGCCAGGTTGGACGGGGCTTGGAGCAACCTGGGCTAGTGGAAGGCGTCCCTGCCCATGGCAGGGGGTTGGAACTAGATGATCTTCAAGGTCTCTTTGAATCCAAACCATGCTGTGACTCTGTGAAGGCAGCAGGCTTAGGTGCTGCACTTCACTTTTCATTTTGAATCACTGAGAAAATGTGGAGCTCTGCTATTCATCAGACCTGGGGACCATGGTTATTTCTGGGCCACAGGAAGACCACAACAAGAAGGGTTAGTCATGTGTGAGCAGTACTCTCCAGGCTGAATTGCCACAATAAATAAATAAAAATGAGAGAGAAGCATTTAAAAATTAGTTGTACACATGACTGGCACATCATTTCCATTCAAATGGGTTATACCGTAGGTGCAGATGAGATCATAGGCTGCTATTTAAGGAGGAAACCTCTCCTTACATAAATGGCTGATTATGCAACTGTCATGGAAACCAGAGATGACAAAGATGTATTAGATTAGCTTGTCCATTCCCTTGGAGCACAGGATTGTTCCTTGTGGTTTATTTTTCGCTCAAGATTTTAAGAACCAATTGGTGGCTGCTGGATGCTGAGCTTGAGAAGAAATGATTTATAGTATGAGCTGAGCTGTCACTTTGCTAAAGGTGATTTGCTTTGGAAACTCAAGAAAAGAAGTGCTTTAAGTCACTGGTGGCATCCAATGATCCTCAAACCAGCTCTAGTTCACCCCTGTACTTATATGCTCAAAGTGTCATGGCTTTCATTAGTTAAGATACACGCCAGAGCCTTACAGGACATTCCTCTACCATTCTGCCTGACCTTTCTTTAATTTTCATCCCCTAACTCTGTTGTCTTTCCAAATAATGCTCCATTTTCTCTGGTTTTGCACCCTCCCAGCGCATCCCTCATGGTTGTTGCTTAGCCAAGCTATACAAATTTAGCTGCTCTTAATCTTTTCTCATAGGTCAGTCTTCAAGCCACGCTCATTTTTGCTGCTGCACAGGGAAATTGGTGATTAGTATTTTAATCTTCTTTCCCTGTTTAAAGAAACCCCAGGACACACACTGAATGGTTTTCCTGTGACTTTAAATTAAAATGCTTAAAAATAAATGTATTTATATCTCTTTTTCCCAGCTTTCACCTCTAGTTTCTCTCAGTCATTGATTTTGTTGCTCTTCTGCCTTATTAGAAACAGCTTTTCTTAAACAACTTAAACTTCAGTGTGGTTCCTTATCACGAGCAGGGTGACATTGTTATGTCATGAGCTCTATGGTTTAGTCTCTGCTTATTCTGCAGAATTAACCTGAACTGGTTTTAAACCAAACCCTCTGAGTTGTGCAGTCCCACCAGACATGGGATTTGGGAGGCTGCACAGCGATACAAAGACAAAAGGATTAATGCTGCCAGTGGTATTTACTCTCATTTTTGTAAACTGGTTCCTCTTTGATTGTGTTTTCTGCTGGCTCACAATGTGTTATGTTCCTCAAAGGTGGTCTCCTTGCTCCCTCTTAATCCCAATGGTTGCTGAACTCAGCTCTTGCTCCCCTCATGTCAGATAATTACATGCAATTACAACATGGAGCTTTGATCCTTAATTCCTCTTTGGGACCATGTTTAAAGACTTCTAAACAGTAAATGCTTTTTATCTGTAGCTTGATTTTACCCAGGGTTATAGGGCAAATTAAATTCAGGCTCCATCACCTCCCAGCAAGGAAACAGAGTGCAGAGTTGGGCCTTCTCCTCTGATGGGACGTCTCAAACCCAACATGACCACTGACCATCAATGCCAACAGAAAAGCTGCCATTGATGCTACAGAACATGGGGAGAAGCCGACACCTGATGAGGAGGGGGAGCTCAAATACGAAAGGGCTTCACTCTGAACTGTTGCATCAGGGTTACGAGCTAATTTTGGCCTCGCTGAAGTTATTTGAAAACTCTTTCGTGTGGGCATGGCTCCTGCTGACAGTGCTGCCAAGCACCTCAGTGCTGACCTCCAACACCTCCCCTATCTCACCGTGTGGCTCCGGGACTATTTTAGCCAGGGCTGTCAGTTGAGCTGAATTGTTCCATTATGTGGTGCCGTTGCAATGTGGAAAAGTGTTCAGGAGGGACCACTCTCTAAATGAGAGGCAAGTGTCTCAGTCTCCAGGGCCAATTCAGTCATTGATTTTTATTTATTTATTATTTTATTTTGCTTTTTTCCTGAGGCAGCTGATACAGGGAGCAATTACAGTGCTGATTTTTCCATGCCATGGATCTCGATTGACCGTGCCGTGGAGGGACATGTGCTTATTTCACAAAAAGCCCCACTGCAGGGCAATGCTTTCCAGGCACGACTGAACTGAGACAGATTTGACCCTCGAGATGAAAATTCAGATTGTAGCGTCTCGCCCTGTATATCCTTCCATCAGAGAGAAGACAATGAAACATAGTGTTGTGGGATGATTTATAAGACAAAAGCACTCCAGCTACTCATCCTAAATCACAGCAATTGCATTATGTACAGCCAAGCCGACTGGTTTTGGAGCAGGTCAGATGAGTTCCAACCTCCTCTTCAAGTGTTTAAGAGAAGTCCTCAACAAGAAGAACCTCCTTTGTTGCACTTCTTAAAAGAACAAGTTACCCCAGGGAGGACTTGCTGGGTCCCTCCCCAGTCCTCCACAGCAGATGCCCACGTTGCTGCTGTCCCCTCTTCCACGAATAGACGCATTTCCGCAGGAATGATCCCTGAATTTCATCTAAGAGCCTTTGAGAGCCTTCTAAATAATTTCAGCATGAGCTATCCTTAGGAAGTTAAAATCAAAGGCACAAGGACCAGCATATTTAATAAGATGGAAACGGCAAAATGAGAACCACATTGAAGGATTTGGGAGTTTCTCCCTGCATGGATTCCGAAAGGGGTCACGGGTTTGCAGTGCTCTGGCAAGCACAGAGATGCTGTGCATTGAGCACAGGCAGTAATTACATCTCCTCTTTCTAAATTATGTTATCAGGAAACATCTATATTGTTTGCATGGGTCTAGATTACGCTCTGAGAATAGAATGTTCCCTGCATAAAGAGCGCGGCTGGAGTAAATCAATGAGGATGCACTCAGAAACATCAATTAAAGGTAATACAAGTCTTTAGTGTGGCATCAGGGAGCGAGCAGAGTTTGAAATTCTGATCTTCCCGACCCTGCCTTCCTCCCTAGGAAAGCGACAAAGCAGAACTACTCAGAAATTCATAAGGTTTAAAAATAAAATACTTGTCTCCTCTCATCCTCATCTTTACTCAGGTTTTTACTCAGTCCTGATTCCCAGCATAGTAGATGAACTTAATGTTTTTCTTCAGGAGATCTCAGACTTCGGCTGGGTTAAGTGTCACAAGCTGAGCACCTTGGTTTTGAGGTATCTGCTCTGGGACACCTGCAGTCTGATTGCCTGAGGTGCCAAGAGCCTGCCAGAGGTCCACTGGGAGTCAAGAAAATCAGGTCCGCAGCTCCTTCAGAGCAGCACCTAGAAATTCATATTTTCAAAGTTAACAGTTATGTCTGAATACGAGATAAGAGGAAATCTGTGATAGAGGTGGGAATGAAATCTAGACCTTTTGCCTTTCTAGTATATAATACTTGGAGCTCATCTGCAGAGAGGTGAGTGATCTGGTCACCTTTGCACATCATTACTAAGGGACATGGCCATAAACAGCGCCAACATGTTCTCCACCGGTCCCAGAGATTTCCTGTTGTTGAGGCAAATGGGAAATTAATGTGAATCTTCCTTCAGCCTATTAATTCTGCATCCCCTTTGCAGACATTAATTCAAATGCAAAATCTGAGCCTGGGTTTCAGCCTCCCCTGTGCTCAGTGCAGGGTTCCTGCTCAGGCCCATTTGTTACCTACGTGACAGTCATCCATCATTGTCGTTGTAATGGTGAGAGGTGGAAAATTTTCTCCCAGCTACTCGGAAGAAAAAGGACCTTACGTAGAATTTATAAGCCTCTTCAGCTGAGCTAATTATTCAGGAAAGGGTATTTTTCACTGCAAGAAGCACAGGCGAGCAGATTCCATTCATAGTTCAAATGCCAAACAGCTTTAGCACCTTTGGTTTTAGCAGCTTATTTTATTAATATTAAGGTGAGGGGGTTTAGTGGTTTTTTTGGGGGGTTGTTTGGATTTTTTTTTTAATGCCTTTTCCCTTTGGGCAGAGAGCTGCTCCCTTTTTCGTCACAGCCTCGATAATGAATTGCAGTGTACAAAGCCGGTCATACAATACGCAGCAGCGGCAGCGCGGAGCGAGAATCTTTGGGAAGAGTTTCCATAGAAACATTGACGTCCTCCTGGCGAACAGGACACCGAGTTCCTTCAATGGGAGGTATGGGGTTTTAAAGGAGCAGCGAGGTGGCGGGAAGCCAAGCCAGCAGAGCTATGACTCTGCATCTCCCAGCAGAATAGGGGGTTGGAGCTGGTGGGAGGGAAAGGGGAAAAAAAAAATAACCCAATTACCCTCGCATTATCAAAATGTCGGGTTGGATGGTTGCTGCTTGAGCGGTGCTGTGTATAGCCTGGTAAATAATTAAACTGCTGACCGCAAAGTGCGCCAGAGCCGGCAGCCAAAAATCATAAATACTCAAGGCTGGGAACTAGCAGCTTCTAAAAGATCTTGTCAGATTTTGTCACAGGCTTCAGACCCAGAAGCCTTAAATTCAGCACAAATCGGCATGACGCAGGCATAAACCTCCCGGGGACGAGCAAGGTTGCACCCGGCGATGCGCACCCTCCCCTTCCCTGCTTGTCTTGGAATGAGACAAGTGCTTTGCTAATGTTCCAGCCCTGTGTTTTAAATAGCCTCGTGTCTACCCAGCTAAATAGTGGCAGAGCAGCCCTGTCTGGAAGAGGCTGTTTCTAGAAGGAAAACAGTCAGAGGAAATGTTTTTGCCAGAAATGTTGGAAATCATACAAAACAAAAAGGGAGCGTGCAAAAGAATTCGCCGCCGAGCGCTCCCCGGTGTTTTTGTTCAGGCTCACAAAATGCTTTGTTTCAGAGCAATCCCCAGATAAGATTAATGAAGGTGACAGAGGTCCCTTCTGGGAAAGCCTGTGACCCACCCAGGGCCCTGTCCGATGCCAGGGATGTCAGACAGAGTCTCCCTGCTGGCTCTGGGGGCTCTGGCTCTGGACACAGGAGTGAAAGTGCCTCAGCCCTCAGCCTGAGGAAGGGAGCAGCCACCCGACACAACAGGGTTGTGCTCAGCCTCCATGGCTCCCTCCAGCTCTCTGACTCCAGCTGGGCATCTCCAGCACAATTCAGACACTTGAATACATTTCAGCATCATGTGTGTCACTCTTCCAAAGACAGTCATGGAACAGTTTGGGTGGGGAGGGACCTTAATGCTCATCTAGTCCAACCCCCTGCTGTGGGCAGGGACACCTTCCACTAGCCCAGGTTGCTCCAAGACCCATCCAACCTGGCCTTGGACACTTCCAGAGATTGGGCAGCCACAGCTTCTCTGGGCAACCTGTGCCAGGGCCTGCCCATCCTCACAGGGAAGAATTTCTTCCTGATATCTAATCTAAACCTGCCCTCTGTCAGCCTTAAAAATACCCAAGCAACTTTCCAGGACGAGTCACAGGAGGTGAGGAGCACCCATTGCAGCTCTTCCTCTATTTCTCTCCAGTGCTGATCTCTCAGGGGTGACTTGTTGTTTACCCAGCAAACCCCTGGGTATGTGGTTTGCTTTGTGCAGGTGAGATGGGTGGAGGGTGTGCTCCACTGGGACATGGAACTGGGAGGGAGCTTTGCTATGGGCAGGAGCAGGTGCCACGGTCTTGAACCAGCCTTGTCCTCTTTGCCAGACAGCTTCTGTTATTCAAAAGTATCTTGCAGGTTTTCATATGTTTGTTCCTTGTTAAAATCCCTCCAGAGTGACTGCTGGAAAGTACAAGGCATCCACAACCCCACCACAGTTGAGTGGGAGCCTCACAGACCGTGTACCTTCAATAGTCTGCTCCAGGTAGTCTTCAAAGGCAAACCACTGCAGTGTGGCTGCTGACCTTAATCCCTGTCCTTTGCAATGCTCAGAGACTGTGGCTATTTATACTGCTGTTATTGCAATGCTGAAAATTCTCTGCTGAAAGCTAAATTGTTTCAGACCTATATGGGTATGATGCTACATGAAGTCCTGGTTTATAATTTCATAGCAAAGACATCCATTTATTCAGTGGCCTTCAGGTAGGATGTTTGGTACAGGGCATGGAATTGATCTATTTGAAGAATGTTTGCATGGAGATCATTTTGGTTCAACCTGTTCAGCAAGATTAGCTGTAGACACAGAAAGGTAGAAAAGTCAGTGAGTCAGAGGATCTCAAAGAAGCCTCTTGAGTTTTAGGGACTTACTCAGATTGTTTCAAAGGAGGATGGCAGGAATTAGTTGAAGAGACTAGGAAGAGAAGCTAGAGCAGATGTCCCTTTTCCTGAGCAGTACTAGGTCTTTTCATCCATTCATCTCAGGGTGTTTATCCTGTTTTGTAGATGCAGAAGACTTAGAAATGAAGACCCATTTAGAATGAGAGATGTTTTATTTAAGCACTTTGTCCTTACTTACAGCTTAGGGGAATTTGAAGGCTCATTATTCTTTCCTGATTAGCATCACTTTATAAGGTGTTCAGCTGGCATGGCAATGAACTCAATTTAAATACCCAGGTAGGCTGGGTTTGCATGTGCCAGGAAGGACAGAAGACAAACCGGACCCCCACACCCACCATGATAAGGCAGCTGGGTCAAGGTGGGGCTGGGGACAACGCCTGGTGCTGACCTGGAGAGGCAGGGACCAGCCTCTGCTGACAACCCATGGCACAGGGGACTCAGTGCACACACAGAAAGAGAGTGCTCAGTCACACTGAGTTGGGAAGGAGTTCAGGTAAAGCAGAGGGATGCACTGGTTTGATTGCAGCTGGACCTCCCATGCATCTTGACATGGTATTTCTGCAAGAGTGAGCAATAAGTGAAATTATCTGCTTGACTGGTATCAAACTGGCACGCTGCAGCAGTCCTGAATTTCTTCTAAACCAAATCTAATCATGGCACATCCTTTGCCAGAGGTGCTCTCTCTTCTCTTCTCTTCTCTTCTCTTCTCTTCTCTTCTCTTCTCTTCCTCTTCTCTTCCTCTTCTCTTCTCTTCCTCTTCTCTTCTCTTCTCTTCCAGAAGATCTGCAGAGCTTGGTGTGGGGGGATTTTAACCAAGGCACAGACGCTGCCCCAAATGAGCTGCTCACAGTCCAGCTGAGCAAACCCTCTTCACAGGGGTTTAATGGAGAAGTTGCACTTAAACCTTATGAAGCCTGATGGCCCCTCATTGCCCTTGGAGTGCAGTGCTGAACTGAGGGGCAAACTCCTCATTGAATACCAAATAATTCCCCTTAGGGGCAGATTTCTGTGCTGCTGGCAGTACCCTGCACCGCAGAGGGGCTGCAGCGACGTCTCACTGGCTCACACTTAGGGGAGAGTTCCTACAAATGTCTCTGCATGCTGCTTAAAATTTGTGTTTGACTTAAAAAAGAAGACAGCCAGTTCCCTTTCCATATCTTGTAGCCGAGAGCTGTCAAACACATGGAGATGTTTATGTTCAGGCATTTCTGCTCAGAGGAACCATCGGTGTCCTGCTCAGTGGCTGGATCAGGAAAGTCTTTCTCTGCACCTGAGCCTACACAGTCGTTCCCCTTGGGTGGAGCTTCTGGAAAGCTGAGGCCACAGGGAGCCACAGCCAGCAAACACTTTGCAAATCCACTACCCAGACCCACTCCTGCTCCTGGAACAGAGCCTGTGCAAACAGCAGGGAAATTGTATTCCCTGTGATATATCGTTTGAGTTTTCCTTCCAGCAGATCCTGCTTCTTTTTCACATCAGCTCCTCAGCTGAATGTAGGGTGGGGGAGATGCTCAATCCTGCCTTCTGGGCTCTCCTTCATCAGATTTATTATGGTTTTGTGCTACAACAGGAATCACAAACTGCTTGCATTAAATGCCACGCTACTGGGAAGCCTTTCTGAAGGGCTCCAAGCCTTTGCCCATCCCTTGTATTAGCAGAAAACAAAGTATTTCTTTCAATAACGGAAGAAGAATTCCCACTTTATCCTTCAAAATGGTGGTGGCTTCCTGTGCCTCGGATGGGAGACAAACAGCAGCCACTTTGAATGGCTAAATTTTGTAAAAACAGCTGAAATTTGCAAAGCAAGGGGCCCGTCACTTCAAACGCCACACTGGAGAGCACAGGCTGCAGAAGAGCAAAAAAGGAAGAATAGGTTTTGTTAAAGATGGGAATTTGATGCCAAAAATTAAGAACGGCCATAACAATTACAGCCATCTAGTGGGCAAATGATTTTGTAAAAAAAAAAAATAAAAATAGTATTGATATTCAATTTCAAGAGTAAAATATTTGTGAAAGAAAGAAGTCTAGCAAATAACCGGGGGGTAAGGGCGGAGCTTGCACTGTTGTTGTTTGATGGTTTTTTAATACTCTTCAAGATTACATAAAATCTCAAATATTTTTCTTCTTACGTTGTAGTCTACAAATATCAGGAAAATTAGATCTCATCCGGTGCTACTGTTTTAACAAGGGACTTGCTGAGAGTATCCAGCAAAGTGTGTTATTGCTCACTCCGCAGCTGAAGGGACAGGACTGAATTTTTTAACAGAGATTTCCTTTCTCCAACTGGCTCATTAAATTTTAAAGTTAGATATATGACAACACAAGCTTTAAGTTAAGTAGCTGGCAACAAATCAACAGGCTTCACAGGGTGATTAAGGATCTCTTTCTGCAGATGCTTTGTACACCTTCTTTCGGCTCTTGATGTCATCCATCATCTCAGGAGCTCCTTGGGCTTCACAGGGTATTTCATGTTGATATGATCTCCAGTGAATTTCTACTGAAAAAGCAAATTGGAAAGTAAGCATTTCATCTGAATCTTTGCATATCAAAAGGAAGAAAAAGTACATCCCTTTCTTTATCTTACTTTCATATGGAGCATATGGGCTGAAATGTTGAACTTCAGATCTGAATTCCAAAAAGTCCAAAGTGTTTTGATTTAGCCCATAATAAAATCTGCAGCGGGATTTCATAACAATGCTTTTTAATCCACCTCCAAGGAGGGATAAGACTCTCCATGAGAGCGTTTGCTCTGTTAGAAGTTTTTTGTTTTCTTTTCTTTTTTTTTTCAAAACCTCGTCATCTGTCCTCAAGATTTTAAAAACATATTTACAGAACAAACAAACCTTCTCAGGATAATCTCCGCAGGCTTTTGATCGCATGCCTCGGAGTGGAAGAACAGGCTATAGGATCTCTTAACTCTATGACAAGAAATAACTGGCTGTGAATTTTGGAAATCCTCTTTGGCATGTGTTCAAGCCGGTATTAATGCAAACCGCCCCATGCCGATCTCCTGACTCATCCCAAACGGCAGCTCCTGACACTCATCCCATCCGTCCCGGCCTTTCCTAGGAAGAAAACAAAGCAGCTCCTCCCTTCCTTCCTGCAGGCTCACGTGCCCAAGGCTGCTGCTGAATGGGGGCACCTTCTGTATTTCCAAGGCTCTCATTTGGGGTCTGGCCCTGTGCTGGCAGATCTTGAAGGGGTTTTTGCAATGCTCTGGTTGGTCTCAGCTCCCCCATCCCTGGGCATGGAGTGTCCTTTGGACAGCCCCGGTGGTTGCACGTTTGGGGCATGAAAAGCTCTTTATAGAGAGTATGGCAAATTCTCTTTGTGCCTCTGGTGCAAATGTCTTTGAAGAGAGCTATATGTCAATTATAGCATTACGTTGCTCCTAACTCCTATATATATTTATAGGACTCAGTGGTCCCTTCCAACTCTACAATTCTATGGTATTTGTGTATTTATGTATTATTTACATAGGGTATAAATATCCAAGTAACCATTATCCAGAGGCAGACAACGTTTTCAAAGGAAAATGCTGTTTAAATACCACAGTCCTGCAGAATCTTGTGGATTGAAAGAAATCTCATCCCACACTTGTTTGTGCCAGTTCCAGGAGGTTTTTAACTTGTCCCACAGGCGAGAGGTGAGGAGTGAAGGGCAGGGGCTCGGCTGCTCTAACCGTGAATTTCTTGACCTCTGACAGTTTTGGTTTTTCTAATCATAGCCTTTTCCAAGAACAGGATGTGCAGTATAACTTGCCATATAAAATCCCAGATAGATACAGAGCTGGATTTGTGATGCAGTTACTGGTATTTCATTAACCTTTATCTTGACAAGTGGAAATAACATGCTATGATTCAGGGGAAATTTTTCACTTGCAGAGAAAAATGGTGCCAAAAGAAAGCAAATGGGCTACAAATTAATAAATGCAAGGCTTGATAGCAGAAATCAACTTGCAGCTGGACTTGGACCCTCGTGCGTGTTTTGGATGCGTTGGGCTGTTGTGATGATGCTCTGAGGGTCATGACAGAGCAGCAGCTTGAACATCTCTTGGGAACCCATGGGTGACCACAGCCAGAGCTGGGAACAAGGTGACCCCCCTCCAGGATCCCTCCTCTGTTTTTTCCACCCAGATAAAGACATGGGGCTCAAGGATTTTCCAGCTCCCCCATGGACTGTGGCCTTTCCATGCCGTGTTGTCTTCAGCCCTGTGGTTCCCCGCTGGGCTCACCTGCAAAAGGCTTTTGCTCCGCAGAAAGGCTGCTCATGGTCCTGATGACGTGGATATGCAACCACTGACCCTCCAAAACCTCAGGGAGAACCATTCCTAGGAGGGCCTGAGCTAAATACAGCCTCTCTATGACTGCAGCCTCACCAGTGGCCGGCAGAGTCCCCCAGAGGAGACGACAGAGCCGGTGAGTAATAAGGATAACTGATGTTTTTCCAAGTCAAAACCAGCCTGACTCACCACTATTTTGTTTCTTTTATTGTTATTTATATTGTTCCAACGCCAGACAGCAGATCTCAGTTATTGAGACCAGGGTTTTATCACCATTTAACAGAAGAAAGTGCCCTCTGAAATGCTTCCAATCTAAATCAGTAGGAGGGAAAAAAGAAAAGGCAAAGCCACTCGCTCACTGCTGCCCTGTAATTTGGGGCTGAAAACCCTCAATGCTCTGCTCCTCACTAAGCACCTTCCCTCACCCATGCTGGTGTATTTTCCAGCTGCCCTTGCCTTGTTCTAAGCTGAGGTTTATAAATAGTCAATACCATCTAGTTTTCCAAATGAGAGATCTGCTTAGAGCACAGGTTCTGGGACCCCTCGTGCTCCAGGGAGCACTCACTGCTGGCAGGGGCTGCTCAGATCCACAGCTTTCTATCAAGACACTGACCTGAGGCATCAGGAGAGCAAACCACACCATCAGAAAATGAGCAGGAGCAGGCAGAACACCACGGGGATGGCAGGGGTCACCTCTGCCCATCCCTGTGGCTGTGCCATCCTCCAGCGAGCAGCACAGTCCTGTGCAATCAGCTCTGGCTCCTCTCTCAGATGAAGTCAGGGTCTATTCCTGGGTAGGGATGCCATGGAAAATGTCTCTCTGGAGCTGGTATCTGCCAGGGATAATGTCTCTCTTAAGCCAGTATCTAGCACAGGATAACTTTCCTACTGCTTGTGACACACATCAGCCTCTCAAGGCTTTGGCAATACCCTGGTGCAGGGAGCAGTCGTACCCACCATCAGACCTGCCAAGCAGAATATATCCCAAGGAATTCAATAAAGGATCAGGGCCTGGATCTGATACATCAATAGAAGCACAATAATCCCCAGATCCAGAGAGAGAAGCACAAACAAAGAGAGCCTAGACGTCAAAGAGACAAAAGCTGGCTGGGAGATCAATGCAGAAAAGCTCTGCACAAGGTCTGGGGTTTAATGAGAGATGAGTAGGATGGGACTTGGCATAGACAGAAGCTATTAGGAACAGCAGAGAACGAGAGATGCAAATAGTGAGAGGAGAGGGAGAACAGCTGGAGGAGGAGGATGACAGGAAAGTAGGTAGAGGAGGGGGGGTAAGTTTTGGCTTGTGGGCACCGGTGAACCAGCTACAACCCTGCAAGATGTGGCCAAGCATGGGAAAAGGGGAGGGTTCCACAGGATCCCAGCAGAAAGCAAAGCTGCTTGGCTGCACTAGGGGGACAGACGTGGTGTTGACCCTGAGGACGGGCATCCCTGCTGCTCCAAGGCTTTGTCCTGGCCCCAGTGTTGGAGGCAGCATCTCTGACTTGGGTTTTGTTTTTTTTTGTTTTGATTGGTTTTTTTAAAACAGAGTCCATTTGGGGTCTGCAGTGGCAGTTCTAACTTTTGCCCAAAGCTCCCTGGGCACTCCACGCAGCCCATCATTCAAGGAGAATGACCCTAAAACTGAACTAAATGTGTACTGAGTGCCACTTCTGTGACAGAGGGTTAGACCTGCCATGGCAGAGTGTTGGTGAAGTTCTGCTGCTCTGCATCCACCACGGTCAGGGTACCCCAGGCTGGCACCACACCCACCCAGGACCAGCCTTCTGCCCACCCAACACCAGCACACCAGGTGGGCAGAAGGATGAGGGTTTGTTCAAACTGATCTCAGCTCCCATCCTGGCTTGGGAAAACATGCCTGGAATTTTGGTCAGTGGTGACTGACTTAAAATAAATCATCAGCCATTCTGGAGGGCTGTGCCTGCATATTAGGACAATTATTGCTTTCTTCCAGCCTCGGCTGTGTAAAAATGCATTGCTTCTCTTTATGAGAAATTCTCATCTCCTTCTGTCAGTCATCTTGTCTCAACGGGGAAAAAAATCCCCAAGCCCTGTCATATCAGAAAATGAGAAAATTATCGATACCTAAAGTGTATGTGAAAAATATGAGCTCTTTCTCCATTTGGGAGAATGAATCTTGGTTGTAGAGTCTTATAAATGTTAGCAGCTTCTCAGACATTCAAAAATGTTAATGATCCTAAGGTACTAAAATAGCTCACCATGGAGTTCTCCATATTAAAAATACTGTCTCGCCCTCTGCAGCCATCTAGAAGACTATCAGAGATGAATGGTCCTATACATCACTTTATGCATTCCGAAAGCACAGGCAGGATTAGTATATTCATGCAAACACAACAGGCTCTGATGATTGCCTGCATATCTGGAGTTAGGATCCAGCTCGGGTGCCTGAGATCAGCTTAATAAATACTATCAGCTTCCACTGAGCGTAGGAATAGAAAAAAATCTGTCAATAGCTGTAGCTTTGAATAGGAACCCTTGAGTAAAGTAAATCTCTCTACTTCATGTTTCCGCTGGCCTCATTACGCTGCCCTGGGGGAGAGGAGGGACTGGGGAGGTGACAGCCCCACAGCAGGGACAGGAGGGAGTCTCATCAGCCCCAGGAATGACCCCCCACTCCCCATCACAGGGGTCTGAGCCAGGCTGGGGTGCTCCTTCCCCTGAGGAGCAGCAGCTGAGTGTACCCACTGCCCTTCCAGGGGAAGGTGGGGGCTTGGATAAGTGGGCTCAGCCTTTTGCCCTCCTCTCCCAGAGTCACACACAGATCCATGTGCTGTCCAGGGCCTTGATTTTGGAGCCAACTGCCCATGGGAATCCTGCGAGCAGCTCCTTCCCTCCCTTGGGCTGTCTCAGACTCCAGCAGAGCTCACATCTCTGTCCCAGGGCTTTGGGCTGGACTCAAACATGCACCTCCAGATGCTTCAGCACAGCCTGAAGCAACCAAGGCTGCCACACGCCACAAGCCTGGAGGTCTGAATCACATCCCCAGGCATGCAGAGGAGTGGTTTAATTCAGATCTAAACCTTATTAAGGCAACCTGGAACCACAGGTTTGAGTCTTGGCTCCAGGGAAGTTGGCTGAGGGCACAAATGTGGCAGAACTCGCTGCTTCTGTGGCACTCCTGTGTCAGGACTCACAGTTAGACTTGAATCTGTTCTGTTATTTTCCTTTTCAAATATCTGTCCCTTTTGCTTTTATGAGTCATCAATTGTTTTATTTCCCTATCAGATTAGTTTGTTCCTCTCACTGTAGCTTGGGGCTTTTGCAGCTGAATGGGACCCAAGAGACCCGAGCATCGGGACTGAAGACACAGTAGAACACAAAAAGGGCAGCTGGTGCTCAGCAGACACCACAAACCACTTAAAATGTCTTTTGTTTATTAGCTATTGTTTGGTTATATATAGTACCTGCAGCTTGAACAATAGGCAGTGGCAGGGTACGTGCTTTGTGCTATTCCAGAGTCCAAGGTGAGGCTTCAACACAGGAGGCCAGAGGCAGAGAACACCAAATTTGCCTGGAAAGCTCTGGTAATGCCCTTCCAACCAGCCCATTTGCTGAGCTCCTGAGGAGCCCACATAAACAGTGTTCATTGCATTTCAGTGAGCCCACAGTGGGGAAGTTTATTGAAACAATCTGGTGCAGGGAAAGGTGGATGTTGGCAGGGCTTTGGGCTCAGAGCCCTGGGCAGATGGAGCTGTGGGAGAGCTGCTGAACGAGAGAGGGCTGGGGCACCCACATGGCCATCCACACCGGGCTCCTCTACCTCCCACACCACTGCGCCCTCAGGAGAGGCTTCCAAACCTCCTTTGGGTCAGGTAGGTTATTTCTCAACTTGGATGCCAATGTCACACCGCCCTGCTCACAGATGGATCCCCCACAACCTGCTGGGACCTCAGTACCATCCCAGCTGGGCACTGTGTTGTGCCCCCTCTGCTCCTCAGAGAACAGAGGACAAGAAGCAGGGTGTTTTCAGACACTTCAGCAACTGCTTTCTCAAAACTTGTGGTGGGACTCCAAAGGGAGTTACTCTTTGCATGCATCAGTCCAGAGCTTCTCCAGAGTGAATGAATTGTGATTTTTTTTTCCTTCATCAATTTCATCTGTTCTGAAGCTGAATTGAGTTTTCTGATCTAATTATCCCTCCCTTCCCAAAAAAATAGAATGGCTTTGAAAAACTGCCCATACTTTCATACACCCAACATCTGGTTCTAGTAAAAACACTGAAACTTTTTAAACACTACTTGCAATCTGGAAGAAGAGAGGGTGATATTTGGTAGATGATCTTTTAAAGAAAAAAAACACCCATCCATTAATTCTGCTGCTGGCAACTGAGAAAGCAGTTGGGCTGAACTTTTAAGTGAACAAACACTTAAGAATCTATTTCAACTTGCTCTGGAGCAGACTACCCTAGGTGGAAACGCTGTAATTATTTCCTTTCCCTGGTTTCCACTGTCCTGTAAAGATCTCCTGGAGCAGCTTGTTAACAAGTTACTGCTGCACAGTGAAACTGGAATCAAGTCTTTATTAACAGCCAAACCAAATTGCCTAAAAATGACTAAAACTGGCTGTAGCAAAGGTGAGGTGAGCTGCTAGGAGACAGCTTTTGCTGCTTAGCCCCATCTATCTAAGAAGGCTGAGAATTACAAATGACAAACATGGCTGGCACTTGAGGGGGGACAGGGATCTGAGCAGCAACCATGGGGAGATGCAACATCATTTTTCCTGTGTTCCTTTTTCCACCACTGCGTGTTTTCAGTTTAATTCCTCTCCCTAAAGAATCCCTCTCCTTTATTATCTTCCCACTCTCCTCCCTCCCCCTTCTCCCTTGGTTTATTTCTCAGAGTAGATGATCTCCTCCACTCACCATCCAGGTTAACTCTAGTTTCAGTATCAAAGATCATTTAAGCTGAAAATAGCTTTTCCTGAGCCCAAGTTACAACCCAGGAGTGTCTGGTCACCAGATAGGATCTCCAGCTGCCTCTCAGGCGGCGTGTTGGGGTTATCTGCATGCTGGGACTCTCAGTTCTGTGGCCACAAGCCATTACACTTCATCGCAATTCAGGAGGGTCATGGACTCAATTACAGCTGATTATGGACCAGGTGGGAGGAGCTGGAGAAACAGGGGTGAAAAAAAAATCATTAATATCTGTCCAGGCAGCCTGTTCTTTAAAAACATATTTAGTTTCCATGGAATGGATAAGGATTTTCTTTTTAAGTGATGTCAAATTTTTATCACTTTATGCATACTAGGAAATAGCCAGTGGTAATATTTACTGTTGCCTTCTGAGGCACAGAGTCCAAATGACTCAGTTATGAAAATAAGCTCTATACTGTTTAGAAGTAAGAAATGTTGCCCTTCAGCTCCAAGCATGAAGTAATGATGCTTCTGGAGCAAGAGGATGGATGTGCTATAAATCCCAATGTGGTGAATTTCTGCCTCCCTTGCAGCACAAGGGAACGGCACCTCTGAGCTGGGAACAGGCTCTGTGTCTGCAGCAGCCTGAGAGGAGTCAGGTCTGCTCAGTGTCTTCATGACCCTCGAAGTGTCTAACAGCATCTTTACTGCAGGAATATATTTTTAAAAAACATCTTTATTTTGTGCAACCTGCTCTGGGTGAACCAGCTTTAGCACAGGGTTGGACTCGATGATCTTCAGAGGTCCCTTCCTACCCCAACCATACCGTGAGTTTGTGATGATTGTGCCAGGAGAGGTTTATGTTGGATATTAGGAAAAGCTTCTTCACCCAAAGGGCTGTCAAGCACAGGAACAGGGTGCCCAGGGAAGCGATGGAGTCACTGTCTCTGGAGGTACCTAAAAGATATGTCAGTGTGGCATTTGGGGACATGGTTTAGTGGTGGCCTTGGCAGTGCTGAATTAATAGTTGGACTCAATGATCTTAGAGGTCTTTTCCAACCCAAATGATCCTAGGATAAGATCACACATACATGGCAGAGGAGTGGCAGGAGGGAACAGTGGACTGGCTGTGGAGAGGGCTACAGTGAGTCCCTAAGGAGAGACTCTTAGTGATTTCAAAATCCTCACCACATTTAAAAAGCACATAGACTGTCTTGATAGCAGGAGATGCAAACCAGGTACCAAATCAGTGCCATTTTCCAGCAATATCCCTTGAAGATTTGCCAGATGGCTGGCAGCAAGACTTCTAAACTGACTTTTTTCTGAGCCAGCCACATTATCATCCATCAGACAGTCACTTTGGACTGACATTGCAGAGCGTGGCTGTCTCCTTTACGTTTGCCTTGCCCCTGTTTATTTCTAGCTGATTTATTTATATCTGGAACTGATACAAGTGGCACGATTTCTTTGTTTCATTAAAAGATTCCTTGATCTAAACTTTAAAAGATTTGTCTTCGGAGAGATCAAAGTCAACCAAGGATGTGTCTGGCACCCCTGAGGTTTTCTGATAGCCCAGTCTCCAGGTAAATCTGGAAAAGATGTTTTATAGCAGAGTAGTAAACGGTGGTGACTAGGTTAAAATAGAACCGACCACAAATTCTCGGGTACTAATACATACCTATCACCCAGGCTTCTTAATTATTATTTCTAAGAGGTGAAACAATGTTGACAGAGCTTGCACTGTAAAATACAAGTCAAGATAAAACCGAGTGCCAACTGCAAGCATGGAAAATTACATCCCACTGCCCAGCAACTCACAGTCAAGCAAGTAAAATACGATTTGCACAGCTGAGCAGAGGCATTGTCAGGGCACTAACCTAGGAGCCAAGCAATCCTAAACCCATCTGTCACGACCTGTTGCCTACTCCTGGGAAAACTGCATACAGACAGCTCCCTAAAAGAGGCTATAAACTCCAGGTACCTTATTTAATAACTCTGGGGTGTGACTCTCCATGTCCCCTGATTTCTAGACCAGCAGTGCCATGCTGTGAGCAGAACAGAGCTGTCTCATTCCTTCCTATTGCTGGAGGGACCGTGGAAGCCACTTCTTCCCAGCTCAGCTCAGGCCACGAATCTGCAGGTCTCAGCACACATTTCAAGCCCCACTGCCTGTTACCTGCCAGCACCGTGGGAAGGACGGTGTTTGCGGGCGCTTTGAAGGAGCAAAGCTGAAGAGAATCACTGAGTGTTATTGTGGATGGTTGAAATACGTCCTGGCTATGAATCATCTTGCTCTTTCTGACCTACTGTCCTAATTGAGAGTCATTTATTCCTCAGACGCTCGTCGCTGCCTGGGTCGTGCCTTTTCGCAATGAAGCAGCAGCCTGGAGCTGCAGGTGTTTGTCCCACTGCCTCACTACGTGACAAACCTCTAGAGGAGATTTCAGTAAACAGACATGCTGAATCATAGAACCTCCCCAAACGTGACCCCAAATCCCTGCCCCTTTGTTTGGCTGTTTTCTGGAGCAGGGTCAGGCCAGGACATGGCTTTCCCATTGGCTATATGAATTTTACTGCTGTGCATGTTCCAGTAAAATCAAAGGCCTTAGAAAGGGGATTCTGTGGAAGCTTTTTTTGTCAGGGCCTTTACACACATTAGTGATAGTTTGGAGCACAAGCCTCAGGGCAGGACCAGCATAGTTGCTCCTGTTTGACTGTGCAGGCGTCAGTGCTTCTTCAGGAACCTCCGTGGCTTTGGAGATCAGGAATGACAGATGTTTCAGCCTTGTTTTTCCAACACATTTAAGAAGTGTACTCTTCCCTGATCATCTTGTATCATCTTCTATTTATTAAAGGGAGGACTGATTGCCTGCCCATGGTGACAGTCTGCCTAGTTCCATCCCTTTGAATAATTTCTATCCAAGTGCTTATCTCACTACAGAATTAGCTGAGGCTTTCAGCCCAGGGTGCTCTGCCTCCTGCTCCTGCTCAGCCCACGCTCCTCCCAGCAGCCCAACAGTAAATTGAGGCTGTAAATGACCCACCAGTAGAAGAAGAGGTTAAATGTTGGAGTCACTGGCATGGATACTGTGATGCAGACATCCCATCCATCTCCCCCTGCTGCAAATCCTCTGGTGCCTCCCTTGGGTCTTCCTGGTGATGTTCTTCCTTGTCATGTCACTTCCCTGATGCAGCTGAACTGGGGACATTACCAACTAATTGTCCCCAATGTCACTTGGACAGGCTGCTGTCAAACATTTAGCAAGAACAATCTGGATGGGGATACTGGGCTTGAACATCTGTTTTTTCCCCCTTGGAAAACACACTTCTGGCAATATCAGTGAGAGGGAGCAGTCAAGTGCAGCAGGGGCTGGGAGTGACAACCAACCCTAACAGGTCTGGGGAAGCCACTGATGCCTTTATGTATTTCACTGCTACCTTTGAAGGGTTCAGTCATTTTTTTCTCCCAGAAGGTGTTGTTTTCTTACCCACTGGAGATTCCTTTTTATTTCATTATGTCTTTTAAAGGTGCCTTTATTTTGCAAAGGTACAACCTTTGTGCAGATCAACCAGAAGAGATCACATCCTTAATTCTGTCTGGATTCTGAACCAGTTCTAGATCAGCTCTGAATTTTAGATTTACTCCTCCGTACCATATTTATGGTGGGTTTTTTACAATCAGTCTTATTCTTAGGGATTCATCACTGGAAATACTTTTCAATTGAGTTTCTCTTTACTCTGTGGAAGGAAGTATTTGGAGAAAATATGATCCAACTCAGAAGAGAACTTCTAGGTAGCAGATGCCCAGTCTTCTGGTGTGAAGGAGCAATTCTGTTATTATCTCTCTGGAGCTGGAGATAAAGGAGAGTTATCCTCTGGGGCAAGGCATTTACCAGAGAACAAAAGTTAATATTCCTGGTAAGGAACAAGGTTGGGCTGTGCAGTGATAAGTGTTTCTGGAGAATCTAAGCCTGACGTGTGTGCTGAAGTTACTCTCCATTTCTGAGTTATTACCTGATATGAAACCAGTCCCACATATAAAGGAAACAAATTTTGGCCTCTTTCCCACCTGACTTTCAGCAGCTGCTCACACAATAGTTCAGTTAGCCAGAAAGGAGGTGCTCATTGCTATCTGGAAACTAAACCAAGTTCTGTCACTTCCATGATTGGTTTTACTCCCAGATCCTCCAGCTCAGGGCCAGCATCTTCTGCAAATCCTTGTAGGTGGGATTGCTGATTAATAATTGCTGTTCTCCCAATTATTTAGGTCATGGCCTTTCTTCTGCTTCTTCTTTTCACTACCTGCGTGAGGGTTGAAACAGAGATCACCCAAGGCACAAGTGCTGGTTTGACTTATTGCCACAGTCAGCTAAATCTGAGCCCTCTGCCCTGTATCTATGGCTCAGTTCACCTCAGGTCCCTGGCATTGCTTCTTATGATTGCCCTTCTTCCACTTACATTTCAAAGCCCAAAAATTGGTCTGGTTTTAAGGACAGTCACACAGTTACATCTCCAAATGGACTCTCATGATATGAGCCTGTTTTCGAGAAAAAAAACCCCAACATTTAAAATACTTGGGACCCTGTTCTCATGCTCATGTTTGCAGGTACTTTTATTAAGAGTCTGCTCTGAGCAATGTCATGTGTGTGTGCAGCCTTGGATTAGACTGAAATGAAACGGTGAGAATTTATGGAAAAGCTTTTCGTGAGAAAACATTCACAGCTACGTAGCCTTAGAAACAAGAGAGCTGGAGCTGGAGCTCAAAGAGTGGCTATGAATATGGAGAGCCAGGAGTTGGAATAATCGCAAGGGAGGCAACTGCACCAGCCAGGATGAAAGATGAGAGTTTCAGCAGAAAATTGATCAAGATAACGAAGAAGGGGGAAGATGCCTTGTGACAGCAGCTGGATTTGTAGCATCTAGACTCAAATAGGAGCATGAAACACAAGTTTGCTCCGAGGGGCAAAAAATCAATCAGAAGATTTCACAAAGGATTGTGAGGCTATAGAAAGCTCCACGATGCCCTGGAACGCTGCACCGTTTACCCTAATGTGAGGGTGAGTCAGCACTCAATTATGTTCAGGCAATTTTAAATTCAGTTTTTTATGCGTTGGCGACAAAGCAATTTAGATAATATGGTCACATAGCAGAATCACCTTCTTTACAAACCCGAGTTACATTAGCTCCAATAAAAAGTATGTCACCCCAAGTGCTCATTTTCCAGTGTATCAGATTATCATCATGTGGGATCAAGGAGAAATCTCTCCTTCCCATGGCCAAACTCAATGTAATTGTGCGACATGGCTGTTTCATCCCTTCTTCTGAAGTTCTTCATTACGGCTACTCTTGAGACCAGAGAGATCCACTGCTGTGTGCAGATACAGGCTGAAGGCTTTGCATTAATAATAGCACATGAGATAATGGCTCCTACTGGGCTGTGTCTTCAAGAGAAAACATTCTGTTACAATGAAGTGGGTCATATATTTGTAGGTACGTGAGGGTTGTGTCCATCACAGGGTAAAGGGCTGACCTGTGAAACAGAAGAATCTGTGTGAAATTCTGTTATTGGCAAGTCCCACCAGCACCATCCAGGGGGGTTTCAAGGTGTGGCTCCAGCTTTTCACAGCATTTTGCCATCAATTCAGGAAAGATGTTATGCTAATCTGACCTTTTGCTTAATCTTTTAAGGCACTTATTATATTATTTTTGGCAATTATACCGTTAGGAATCAGAACTGGAGAGGAAATGAGTGATTTACTATTTAAACTGAATGATCTTTTCAATGCCAAAGACAGACTGAGTCTTCCATGAACTACTCCTTACTTGAACAGGATACATGGACTGTGCTAAAACAGGATGCAAAAAGTGTGTGAAATCCACTTTGTATGTCTCGGGAGCAAACACACAGCGTGAGTCCTCATTCCCCTCCATTATTCCTGTCCCCATGACTCAATGGACTTGAGTAAGGGCCAGATTTGGAGCCCAGCAAGCTCAAAAAGAAATTTCCATTGGCTTTTTTTTCCCCTCACGGATAATACCCTGAAATATTCAGGGTCAAACCTTCAGCTGTCATAAGCTGGCATCTTTCCACTCAACTAGTTCTTCATGTCTGCACAAGTGCAGAGTCACCAGGTTTCCGTTCATCTGAAAAGAAACACCCTTGGTTTTTCATTACCATGAATCATAGAATCATTAATGGAATGCAAAGGGGTTGGAAGGGACCTTAAAGATCACCTAGTCCCACTCCCCCCTGTCGTGGGCAGGGACACCTCCCACTAGACCAGGTTGCTCAAGGCCTTATCCAGTCTTTGAACACTGCTGGGGTTGGGGCATCCACAGCCTCCATGGGCAACCTGTGACTGAGGATGTCTCAACTGTAAAGAATTTCTTCCTAATATCTAGCCTAAATCTTCCCTTCTTCAATTGGTACCCATTACTCCTTGTCCTATCACTACAGTTCCTGACAAAGAGTGCCTCTCCAGCTTCCCTGTAGGCCCCCTTCAGATACTGGAAGGTTGAAGGATTTTCAGACTGCATTTATCAAGACATTGACATTTGCACTCATTTTACACTGAAGGCACCATCCCTCATATTGTCACAATGTGACAGCACAGCAGGTCAGTTTGGTGTTTCTCCAATCAATGCTCTCAGACCAATATCAATACCTGGCTTTCCTAAAGGTGAAATTCTGCATATCACTGAGCTGTCACTAATTAAAGTCTCCCAGTCCTGAGCAACTACTGGGCTCAGCATAAAACACCATTACTGATAGGAATAGTATTACAGAAAGCCATAAGAAACCCAGTCAACAGACACACGCCCCACAAACCCCTGATCATTTATCACCTGAAAGCTTAAAATATGGATGGCTTCTTACTGACCTGCACTGCTCCTGGTTGCTTTAAATCCTTCATTGAGAACTATGTGACATCTTCCGGGGATGCTGAAATTATATTTTGTTCTGGGGTTTATTGCAAAAAACTGAGGCATATTCCCTAACTCATGATAATAAGAATGTCAAAAAATTAGCTGAACTTCTGTGTTTATCAGGCATTTTTGGTGAACAGTCATTCCTCCTCTGCCCCTTCTTTCAGGTATACAGACTGAATTAAACTTATTTCTTTATAATCAGTTTCTTTCCATTTATGTCTTTTTTTCAGAGTCAGTGTCTCTCTTGAACAAGACTGAACAGTTTTCCTGGAATTCTCTTCTCAAGAAGAAAAGATTGACTAGTCTTCCTGGAAAATGCTAAGTACACAAAATTCTTAAGTAAATTCTTTATGAGACTTTTTCAAGCTACCTTAATCTATCAGAAACTGAAAGGGCAAAGGATCAGCCCTTCATCTTCACTGTTTATTTTTTATTACCATAAAAGTCCTTATTTTTAAAAGCAGCTTTTTGTCTCTTTAAAACTGTTCATGAATCATGGTTTGGAATGAGTGTAGTAAAGCACTTGAAGCTGATTAACTTAGAAGTTACACAGCTATCAGCTAGGACAGTCCTCACCTCATAATTTTATCTATTAACAGATAGTGCAGAACTAACTGACATTAAACTGGCAGAATCCCAGCACAAAGGTGAACTCGAGGAAAAAATTATATTGGATTTTAATAAAACTTTCCTCAAAGGTCAACCTCTCTAAGGTATGAAATCAATCTTCCTTCCTCCTTCAGCCCATTTATTCACAGCTATAGAAAATTTTGATACTCATAAAATATTTCCCACTCCCTCCCTCTTTTATTACAGTGTCTATCTACCTGTGACCAATATTTTTTGCAGTAATTTTAGATCTGTTACTGCTCATTTCACTCTTTTTACCTGGACTTCTTGGAATCTGCATCCCATTCTCAAAATGTCATTTATCAGGCTCCTTTTCAAGAATAGATCCTGCCTCATACCATCTTCAGCACAACGAAAACCCCATTTTTACTTCATCCTTGAAGGGGAAACTTTGGGAAGGGAAAAGGTTTGGGGCAAAATCTCTATTCCTGTTTTTATTTTACGTTCTTACCAGCTGCTTCTCTCTCAGACTCCAGCAACTTTTGCCAGGTAAGCTATAATGTAAGTAGCATTCCACTTAGGAGAGAGTCAAGTCCTTGTGAGCTGTAAGCTCCAACAGATCAGTCCCTTTTACTGATGTTGTCCCAGCAAAATAGTATTAATATATTATATATAAGTTATAGGGGTTTCGTTTTTTGGAGGGTTTTAAGACTCACGAATATCTAAGAAAGTACCAGCTTAGAAGGTGGGTTTTTTTCACCTGCATAAACTATAGATACTCAGATCTGGAAACTGCTTTTCAACCCATGGCGTACAAGCTCCAACTTTTGATGGCCAAGTTTCTAAGATCTTGGCATCACTGGAGCCCCTAACATCAGCCACTGTAACAGCAGAGCAACTTCTGTTGCTGCTGCTTGGATTTGCCTGCCCAGCTGAGCTGTGGGACAGGCCAGACCCAGAGCATCCCATGGGAATTGCTACCTGGGCTTTCAGGTCTCCCAGGATCAGCTGAACAATGCAGGGCTGTTTTCATGGCCACAGCCCATCACTACATACCCTCTGTTCTCTATTCTCCCCATGTTACTGCAGTACTTCCCTCCTTGCACTTCAAGGGCTATTCCTCCCTCCCTGTTAAGATTAACTGTGCCTCTGTCCCCACTGACAGACCCAACCACAGGTCCCCCTGCCTCCATCCCTTCCCTGCATGTTGCCAGGACACTAATCCCACTCCTCAGCCCTCTGAGCCACAGAGGCACAAGCCTGGGCACAGCCTGGCTTGCAGGGAGTCTCTGAGCGTGGCTGTTTGCCCTGGGGGCAGGAATCTGCACACCAGAGTTATCCCACACATCCTGCTGTGTGTGCTCACCTGGCAGCTGGAGCGGTGGGAGCAGCCCCTTGTGTGCCCCTTCACAGGATTAGACACGAGCTGGGGCTCTCCTAGAAGATGACCTGGTTGTTCTGGCTGATTTATGTTCTTGGTTAGTCTTACTCCATCAAAACAAGGTAATTTCGTGGCTTCCCATCTCAAAAAACCTTTGTGGTCAGAGAGCTCCTGATACTGGACAGCACCTGGTAGGTCCAAACATCCTCTATAATCTGTATTTATGGGAAAATCAGTGTTTAAACTGCTGAAGTGAAATGTAAGAGATGTGCACTACATTTCAAACTCAGTGCTAAGATAAGTGCTGGAGAGCAGCCAGGCCTGGTTGCTCACACTGATGGATGGTGGGGAAAAGGAACACACGTTAAAATCAGCAAATGGATAAAACTGGGCTAGAGAGGGATGAATACAATGGGGAAAGCTTTCCATTTTTCAAAATCAAAGCCCAGGCTCCCACGCTAAAAGGAGAATTGTGTTCCCAAATAGGAAAATGTTAAAAAAGAGACTGTACTATATTCGGGAATGTATGATACAAAGCTGCATGTCCACCGTCAGGATAAATCTTATATATTCTGTACAGCAACATTAATTTAGCAGAGGATTTTATTGAAAGGACAAAAATGGATGGTGGAAATTCGGAGCTTTTCTTCCTACTGCTCTTAAATTCTTGTCCTTGTTGACATAATTGGTAAAAATGTTCTTAGATGTTTTTAATTCCTTTTAAGAATTTTTAAGATTAACAAACTGTATTTTGGGTTTAGATATTGCATTGATCAATAAATGATGCTGATTCAGATTTTTAAAGAGAGCACTAGTAATTATTAGAGGAACAAAATTTAGACTGCTTTAGTAGACAAGAAGGTTCCTTTGTCAAAACTATGTAGTCTCTACAAGGTCTTGTGGTAATGTAGTTGTTTTAAAATGTGGAGATTTTGGCTCTAAAGATTATTCTACAGAGACCCAGACCATGGAAATTGTAGTTCAGTAGCTGTCTGCTGGCCAGCATGGCAGGATTGGGCTATGAACAGGGCATGAGATCAAACCCTTCTCATTTAATATAGATTAAGAAAGTCTTCTTACTTCTAATCTCACTCTTGCCTCCTGCCCTGCTCTGAAATACTTGTGCTGATTTGCTTTGCTGGGGACAAAACTTGTCAAGGTCTGTCAGGAAAGAGGAGAATATATATTTCTTTCCTTTTAACATTAATCTTCCAGTTGAATAGAATTGGCAACAGAAGTAAAATTTTTCTGCTGGAGTTATTTTGTATTGATTGCATTTTTAAAGATTTTTCTAGCAGGGAGAGGCAGACATTTTGTTATTGCTGTGCATTAATCAAAAAGACTGAAAAACACTGCAGGCCCCACCCTGACCCTTGTGGACCAAAAAGGCAGTCGAGGTTTTAAGAATACAAATTATCCTGGATTAAACTGTGGCTTTAGGTGTTAATAATTTAACAGTACCATAGTTTGGCCACCTACTTCTGATGTGCTATATGTGGACCACTGCAGTTTAAAAGCAAATATTTTCAGACAAACAAGAATAAATTGAAACTTTCATTGGAGCACTAGAAGCACGCTTGATTCTTGCAGACCTGAAGAGGTTATTCTTAGGCCAATCACCTGTCTTTAACATTTAGGATTATAGAACGCTTTGGGGCGGAAGAGACCCTAAAAATGATCTAGTTCCATTTAATATCATATTTGTTCGATAGCATGGCCTGCACGAGAAGCTTCCCTTCCATAAGCCACAGAAAAGCCACTGTTTTTACAGCTTTAAAGGATCCCATGGCTGCCTTGATTACCAATGCCTTGGCTCTGCACATTTTAATTCAGCTCCTAATGCTTCTCATGTAGTGCTAAAGCCATTTAAAAGAAAGTCTCTGCTTTTACAACCCCGCTTTTTTTAGCAGCTCGGCAGCAGTTGCCGGGTTTGCAAAGCTCCTTACGGGATCTCACCTGCAAACAGGGATCTGTGGCACTGTGCAGTTCCACTTCAAAGGGAAAATCAGCAGCTGCCACCCCAGAACGCAGCACAGCGAGACACAGAGCTGTCACCCGGGCTGCTGTCACCTCCCAAGGTGTGTTTGTTGTACCGGGGGCACTTCTGAGCTCCCATGTCAGAAAAAACGAAACAAAACCACCGCCTCTATTTGTCTTTTCACCTTCTCTGTTTAGGGAGTTGTTTCATGTTGTCTCTTTCTGTTCAAAACAAACACCCAGGGCTCTCACTGGGATTCCCAGTGATGCAGTTCCCAGTAAGCTCACAGGTGACAGTGCTTGTGATTTTATAATCTTCACACTTTATTTTCCACTCGGGGTGCACAGGGATGGCAGGTGACCCAGTTTTCACTGGGTGCAACCCTTTGTGGTTACAAATGGGTGAGAAAGGGTAAATATTTTGCGTCTTAATCAAGACTTTCAAGCTGTTTGCAATACTTTGATCTCAGTAGCATCAACATCGATACATCTGAAAATCCGAAATACCAACCCCTTCTTTCCCTTGGTATTTCAGATTTTGGGCTCCTGCCTCCCAGTCTCATATATATATATATATACACACACACACACATATATATGTATCTATATTCTCAGCTCCAAAGGGTTAAAAGGCCTGGCATTTCTTCCGACTGGCATTTCCAAATCTCTCCCGGGGCCCATGCAGCGTTTATGCCAAAATGCTTTATTATTATACAAACAGAGCAGGAGGCGGAGAGAGAGAGAAAAAAAACCCAAACCCCGCAGCAGAATAAAAACCCTTCCCAGTTTGTCCTCCAGAACCGGGTCCTGCTGGCGGTGTGAGGGGAAACCGCCCCAGCCCCAACCCCGAACGGCCCGAGAGGTGTTTGAGGAGGAAACCCAGGGATATTTTAAGGAGCAGGGAGGTGTGTCAATTGCGGAGCGCCTGTGGGACCCCCGGCCTCCCTCCTGTGGGACCCCCTCCGTCCCCCCTTTGGGATCCCTGATCTCCCTCTTGTGGAACCCCCTCCGACCCTCCTGTGGGACCCTCTCCCTCCCTCCTGTGGGTCCCCCGATCTCCCTCCTGTGGAACTCCCTCCCGTGGGACCCCCTCCGTCCCTCCTTTGGGACCCCCAATCTCCCTCCCGTGGGACCCCCTCCGTCCCTCCTGTGGGACCCCC